>JAVTVJ010010684.1:0-15286 GCA_034509425.1 Eopsaltria australis | reverse complement strand
TTTAATATGATTAAACACTACATTTGGAATCACAGCTCCATGGGCACAGGCCCAATCTTTATCTTGGGGCAAAACTTACCAGGCCAGATTCTCAACTTTGACAAGTTGTCCTTATGAAGAGCTTTTGGATACATTTTGGACTAGAGTTACATGCAAATTTTAGGACCCAATTTGAATCACGGTTACCAACTGTACAGATAAGAGGTACAAAAGAACAGTTTAAATCATATCATCTCAATTTGTATCAGTCTCTGTTTTCTGGCTGTCTATGGAGCAGACGTCTTCTTAACTCTGGAGCAGTGAATTCCAGGCTCTCTGCCAGCAGCTTTGCATTTGGTGAGGGTAGTCAGGACTTGGAATGACTCTTTTTACTTAGCTCGTAAGATTACTGTCCCTTCATTCAACATAGACTCAGTCTCTAGGCTTGAATAGTTGCTAGTCTTCCTTCCTTCTAGATGACTTTGCTCAGTTCTAGATCTTTCATTGATATAATCAGTTCAGCTTTTTGTGATGGTACATTTGATGGTAACACTATTCTCATGGTTACCTGTTTCGTGGTTGTTACTGCATAACCTGTCTTTGTTTGCCATCTCGCATGAGCTGCTCTCATCTGCATACAGCTCCCAGGCTGGCACATCTTTCAGGTTCTGCTCTGCTTGGGAATAGGCTCTCTCATGGTCTGCAAACAGTCAGACTTAAATACATTTATCAGTTAGTGCTGGGAACAGACATACTAGGATTGACAGCAAACGTTTTCAGAATAACATTATCCAGTTTCAGTAGCATGGCATAGGGTCCATGTCTTCTATGTTCACAGAACAAACTTACAGTGGGTTGCATGCAACTGTTGGATGTATCAATTCTTGGCTGCTGGTTGGATGCAGCAATTTTCAGTTGCTGACTGCCCTAGTTCTCCAGTTTCAGGATTATTTTACATAATAGTAAAGAGTCCTTGGTCTTTTTGACTCACAAGGATACAGGAGAAGGTCTTTTACAAATTTAACTCAGTAAACCATTCTAAGATATTTGTTAACACAGGACTCTGCTTACTTATAGCATGGTTTAAGGGAGCCTAAAAACGGCTTCTTGTTCTTTGGGCTCGGTGTTTCCCTTTTGAGTGCTTACCAGAGCAGACAAAGAGCGCTCGCTGCCCTCGCACGGCCGGGGACGGGCGCGGCATGCGGGCACCCCCGCCCAGGGGCACCCCCGGCTCGCCCGCGCTCGGCCCGTGCTGCTGCTCACAGCGGCTCTCGGGTGTCCTTAAAACAAGCTCGTTACTGTGGAAAGTGCGATAGGGCCGTTCCTGCTCTTAGATCTCACACTCCCGGCCCGCTCTGGGCCGGTGCGGGCGGGGCCCAGGAGCAGCGAGTGAGCCGGGCCGTGGCCGCGCAGCGGCGGCCCCGCCTCCGCCAGAGCAGGGCCGAAGCAGCGCAGCGGCAGCCCCGGTCCCGGTTCGCTTCCTGGGACCGCTCCCCCGCGCATCCCCCGGCCGTGACCAGGGCAATGGCAGGAATCACCTCCGCCCCTCTCAGAGCGGCTGGTGCCCCGCTTCTGTCACGGGGGAGTGACCGCCCTGCTCGCGGAGCCGTCCCGGAAGTCCGGGAGTCGCCCTTGCCTTAAAATCTTGGAAAAACTTTTTACAGATGGAACATAGAAAGTGGGGGCTTCTCCCCCTTCCCTTACAATGGTGCGAACCGAGCTTTCTCGGCCGTTCCACAAAACTTGCTGGAAGCGAGGATCTCTCCCTCGCCTCCCACTAAGGAGCAGGCTGGACACCCAGCCTCTCCACAGACCTGTAGGAAGCGAGGATTTCTCACTCGCCTCCCACCAAGGAGCAGGCTGGGCACCCAGCCGCTCCACAAACCTGTAGGAAGTGGGAATCTCTCCCCAGCTTCCCACCAAGGAGCAGGCTGGGCACCCAGCCGCTCCACAAACCTGTAGGAAGTGGGAATCTCTCCCCAGCCTCCCACCAAGGAGCAGGCTGGACACCCAGCCGCTCCACAAACCTGTAGGAAGTGGGAATCTCTCCCCAGCCTCCCACCAAGGAGCAGGCTGGACACCCAGCCGCTCCACAAACCTGTAGGAAGCGGGGCCCATCCCCCACCTCCTACCAAGAAGCAGACCAGGCCTCCCCCGGCCGCTCCATGCCCAGATGTCTCCAGGCCAGCTTTCAATTCAAAACTCGCATGTGCTAAACATGAAATAAACTTTCGCACTGTGATTTGCTTTTCTCTACCAGTGAACAATCTCAGCCGAGATCACACACCCGCCTCCTCCCCACCAGCCGATCTCTGGGGCAGGTTGGAAAATCGGCAACAGGAAAAACTTGGAGAAATGATTTCAAAAGCAAATTTTCTCACCACCACGCCAGGTTGTCCTGGGATCGCTAACAATTACTGACTTTAAACAGATACACAATACATAAACAATACACACACATACAAACTACACACTACACAACGAACAGAACCACCTTTATACTACCTCCTGTGGGATCTTGGAACCATGGTGTCTCGACCTCAGGCCCGTGGCAGGGAATTCTTTAGATTGCTGTCAGAAAGGAATTCCTTGCAGGATGTTTTCGGTCCAGAGGAAGGGTACCAGGTTCTCGTGTCCCTTCTGGGTGTGCCAAATAACTGTTGCCTTTTCCCCCAGCCTGGAAAAGAAACTCGAGATCATTTTAGCAAGGAGGTAATATAAAAGGGGATCTTTATTTTGAAGGTCTTCAGGAGCAGTTATGGAAAGGTGTCCATAAAAGCCCAGCCCCTCCAGGGGTGAGTACATATTTATAGCTTTTAGGAAATTAGCATAATTGATTAAGAGCACCAATAAGGAGAACAAGTGGCGATTCAATTCCCCCTCAGGTCCAGCCCCTTCCCTGGAGCCCCCCTCTCAGCACTGGCTGCACTCTGCTTATGAAAATGTACCTCAGAGTTGTTCTCGGCCTTGGTTCCCAGGAAGAACTGAGATAGGACAGGGCCTTGCAACCCCCTGGGGCTTGGAGCTCTGGAATTTGTTTTGTCTTTCTGCTTAGGGAAAGGCTATGGAAAGGTACTGGAAAAACTAGCTATTAATATAGTAGGCTACAGAGCCACAAAAATATGTGCAGAGAGTACAGAGAACATATAAAAGAAAAAGGCAGAAACCAAACGGCATCACCGGGAGCACAGTGCCTTAGGGCCGGGACACAAAAAGTGTCCCTTTTCTCTGAGAAAGAGAACTCTGCCCCCCAGTTTCTTGATGTCAGTTTGGAGGAGGGTTTTGGCCCTGCAAGGGCAGCCAGGGTCCTTGTCGGTGGCAGCTTGGGTCTGCGAGGAATCTTAATCCATGCGGAATTTCAGCATGCGGCTGTCAACTCCCAGATATGTGGCCTTCGATGCAAACAATGGCGCATTTCCATGTGAAAGAAAACTCAGTCCCCCAGATGCATGATGCCAGTTTTTAGGAGGCATTTAGCCCTACAATTGCAGCCAGAGTTCTCGCTGATGGCAGCTTGGGTCTGGGAAGGATCTTGATCCATGCGGCATTTCAGGTGGCGTCCGGGAGCAGAGTGCCTTAGGGCCGGGACACAAAAAGTGTCCCTTTTCTCCCTTTTCTCTGAGAAAGAGAACTCTGCCCCCAGTTTTCTTGATGTCAGTTTGGAGGAGGGTTTTGGCCCTGCAAGGGCAGCCAGGGTCCTTGTCGGTGGCAGCTTGGGTCTGTGAGGGATCTTGCTCCATGCGGAATTTGAAGAGGCGGCAGTCGACTCCCAGACAGGGGGCCTGCGATACAAATGATGGCACTTTTCCACGGGAAAGAAAACTTAGGCCCCCAGATTCATGATATTGGTTTGGTGGAGGGTTTTAGCCCTACAAATGCAACCAATCCTGTTGATGGCATCTTGCGTAGCGAATAATCTGATCCACGGAATTTCAGGTGCGTCCAGGAGCAGAGTGCCTTAGGGCCAGACACAAAAAGTGTCCTTTTCTCTGAGAAAGGAATCTGCCCCCCAGTTTTCTGTGATGTCAGTTTGAGGGAGGTTTTTGGCCCTGCAAGGGCAGCCAGGGTCCCCTGTCGTGCAAGCTTGGGTCTGCGAGGAATCTTGATCCATACGGAATTTGAAGACGCAGCGGGAGCAGAGTGCTTAGGGCGGGACACAAAAAGTGTCCTTTTTCTCTGAGAAAGAGAACTTGCCCCCCAGTTTCTGAATGTCAGTTGAGGAGGGTTTTGGCCCTGCAGGGCAGCCAGGGTCCTTTTTGGTGGCAGCTTGGGTCTGCGAGGAGTCTTAATCTGTGCGGAATTTCAGCATGAGGCAGTCAACTCCCAGATAATGTGGCCTTCGATGCAAACGATGGCGCATTTCCATGTGAAAGAAAACTCAGTCCCCCAGATGCATGATGCCAGTTTTTAGGAGGCATTAGCCCTACAATTGCAGCCAGAGTTCTAGCTGATGGCAGCTTGGGTCTGGGAAGGATCTTGATCCATGCGGCATTTCAGGTGGCGTCCGGTGTTGCCTTTTCCCCCAGCCTGGAAAAGAAACTCGAGATCATTTTAGCAAGGAGGTAATATAAAAGGGGATCTTTATTTTGAAGGTCTTCAGGGGCAGTTATGGAAAGGTGTCCATAAAAGCCCAGCCCCTCCAGGGGTGAGTACATATTTATAGCTTTTAGGAAATTAGCATAATTGATTAAGAGCACCAATAAGGAGAACAAGTGGCGATTCAATTCCCCCCTCAGGTCCAGCCCCTTCCCTGGAGCCCCCCTCTCAGCACTGGCTGCACTCTGCTTATGAAAATGTACCTCAGAGTTGTTCTCGGCCTTGGTTCCCAGGAAGAACTGAGATAGGACAGGGCCTTGCAACCCCCTGGGGCTTGGAGCTCTGGAATTTGTTTTGTCCTTCTGCTTAGGGAAAGGCTATGGAAAGGTACTGGAAAAACTAGCTATTAATATAGTAGGCTACAGAGCCACAAAAATATGGGCAGAGAGTACAGAGAACATATAAAAGAAAAAAGGCAGAAACCAAAGGCCTCTTCCCCTTTTTTAGAGACTAACAAGACTCTGTTCTGTCTAGCTCTACTCTGGCATTCAGCCATACTCTGGTTATACACTGGCTATCCACTAGTTTGTTAGCAGATGCTAATTTAACTACAGTTACTATGAACATTTCTTTTATCTCGGTTCAGTTTGGTAACCATGAAGTGAGTGTACTGAAGATATTCAAGGTTCAGTAAGCTCTTTTGAGAGTTACTTGGTGTAGAATTTGAGTTTGCTTTCAAATTTCAACCAAATTTCTAAAAAAATTTTTCATTCAGATTTGCATAAGAACAACTAGTGTTAATGATTTTGTGGCTAGTAGGAAATTAAGAGCTATTTTGTTTTGTCAACAGCCTTTAATATGATTAAAGCATTACATGTGGAATGCACAGCTCATGGGCACAGGCCCAATCTTTATCTTGAGGCAATAACTTACCAGGCCAGATTCTCAACTGTTTTGGACAGTTTGTCCTGTATGAAGAGGCTTTTGGTCATTTTGGACTAGAGTTACAGTGCAATTAGGACCATAATTTGAATCACGGTTACCAACTGTACAGATAAGAGGTACAAAAGAACAGTTTAAATCATATCATCTCAATTTGTATCAGTCTCTGTTTTTCTGGCTGTCTATGGAGCAGACGTCTTCTTAACTCTGGAGCAGTGAATTCAAGGCTCTCTGCCAGCAGCTTTGGATTTGGTGAGGGTAGTCAGGACTTGGAATGACTCTTTTTACTTAGCTCGTAAGATTACTGTCCCTTCATTCAACATAGACTCAGTCTCTAGGCTTGAATAGTTGCTAGTCTTCCTTCTAGATGACTTTGCTCAGTTCTAGATCTTTCATTGATATAATCAGTTCAGCTTTTTGTGATGGCACATTTGATGGTAACACTTTTCTCATGGTTAACTGGTTCGTGGTTGTTACTGCATAACCTGTCTTTTGTTTGCCATCTCTCATGAAGTGCTCTCATCTGCATACAGTCCAGGCTGGGCACATCTTTCAGGTCTGCTCTGCTGGAATTGGTCTGCAAACAGTCAGAACTAATACATTATAGTTTAAGTGCTGGGAAAGACATACCTAGGATTGACACGCAAACGTTTTCAGATAACATAATCCAGTTTTCAGTAGCATGGCAATAGGGTCCATGTCTTCTATGTTCACAGAAAGCAATTACAGTGGGTGGGCATGGCACTGTTGGATGTATCAATTCTTGGCTGCTGGTTGGATGCAGCAATTTTCAGTTGCTGACTGCCCTAGTTCTCCAGTTTCAGGATTATTTTACATAATAGTAAAGAGTCCTTGGTCTTTTTTACTCCCAAGGATACAGGAGAAGGTCTTTTACAAATTTAACTCAGTAAACCATTCTAAGATATTTGTTAACACAGGACTCTGCTTACTTATAGCCTGGTTTAAGGGAGCCTAACAACGGCTTCTTGTTCTTTGGGCTCGGTGTTTCCCTTTTGAGTGCTTACCAGAGCAGACAAAGAGCGCTCGCTGCCCTCGCACGGCCGGGGACGGGCGCGGCATGCGGGCACCCCCGCCCAGGGGCACCCCCGGCTCGCCCGCGCTCGCCCCGTGCTGCTGCTCACAGCGGCTCTCGGGTGTCCTTAAAACAAGCTCGTTACTGTGGAAAGTGCGATAGGGCCGTTCCTGCTCTTAGATCTCACACTCCCGGCCCGCTCTGGGCCGGTGCGGGCGGGGGCCAGGAGCAGCGAGTGAGCCGGGCCGTGGCCGCGCAGCGGCGGCCCCGCCTCCGCCAGAGCAGGGCCGAAGCAGCGCAGCGGCAGCCCCGGTCCCGGTTCGCTTCCTGGGACCGCTCCCCCGCGCATCCCCGGCCGTGACCAGGGCAATGGCAGGAATCACCTCCGCCCCTCTCAGAGCGGCTGGTGCCCCGCTTCTGTCACGGGGGAGTGACCGCCCTGCTCGCGGAGCCGTCCCGGAAGTCCGGGAGTCGCCCTTGCCTTAAAATCTTGGAAAAACTTTTAACAGATGGAACATAGAAAGTGGGGGCTTCTCCCCCTTCCCTTACAATGGTGCGAACCGAGCTTTCTCGGCCGTTCCACAAAACTTGCTGGAAGCGAGGATCTCTCCCTCGCCTCCCACTAAGGAGCAGGCTGGACACCCAGCCTCTCCACAGACCTGTGGAAGCGAGGCTTTTCTCACTCGCCTCCCACCAAGGAGAGGCTGGGCACCCAGCCGCTCCACCAACCTGTAGGAAGTGGGAATCTCTCCCCCGCTTCCCACCAAGGAGCAGGCTGGGCACCCAGCCGCTCCACAAACCTGTAGGAAGTGGGAATCTCTCCCCAGCCTCCCACCAAGGAGCAGGCTGGACACCAGCGCTCCAACAAACTTGTAGGAAGTTGGGAATCTTCTCCCCAGCCTCCCCAAGAGAGGCTGGAACCCAGCGCTCAACAAACTGTAGAAGCGGGCGCCATCCCCACCTCCCTACCAAGGAAGCACCCAGGCTTCCGCGGTCCGCTACCATGCCCAGTGTCTCAGGCCAAGCTTTCATTCAAAACTCGCATGTGCTAAACATGAAATAAACTTTCGCACTGTGATTTGCTTTTCTCTACCAGTGAACAATCTCAGCCGAGATCACACACCCGCCTCCTCCCACCAGCCGATCTCTGGGGCAGGTTGGAAAATCGGCAACAGGAAAAACTTGGAGAAATGATTTCAAAAGCAAATTTTCTCACCACCACGCCAGGTTGTCCTGGGATCGCTAACAATTACTGACTTTAAACAGATACACAATACATAAACAATACACACATACAAACTACACACTACACAACGAAAAGAACCACCTTTATACTACCTCCTGTGGGATCTTGGAACCAGGGTGTCTCGACTCAGGCCGTGGCGGGAAATTCTTTAGATTGCTGTCAGAAAGGATTCTTGCGGATGTTTTCGGTCCAGAGGAAGGGTACCAGGTTCTCGTGTCCCTTCTGGTGTGCCAAATAACTGTTGGCCTTCCCCAGCCTGGAAAAGAAACTCGAGATCATTTTAGCAAGGAGGTAATATAAAAGGGGATCTTTATTTTGAAGTTCTTCAGGAGCAGTAATGGAAAGGTGTCCATAAAAGCCCAGCCCCTCCAGGGGTGAGTACATATTTATAGCTTTTAGGAAATTAGCATAATAAAGAGCACCAATAAGGAGAACAAGTGGCGATTCAATTCCCCCTCAGGTCCAGCCCCTTCCCTGGAGCCCCCCTCTCAGCACTGGCTGCACTCTGCTTATGAAATGTACCTCAGAGTTGTTCTCGGCCTTGGTTCCCAGGAAGAACTGAGATAGGACAGGGCCTTGCAACCCCCTGGGGCTTGGAGCTCTGGAATTTGTTTTGTCTTTCTGCTTAGGAAAAGGCTATGGAAAGGTACTGGAAAAACTAGCTATTAATATAGTAGGCTACAGAGCCACAAAAATATGGGCAGAGAGTACAGAGAACATATAAAAGAAAAAAGGCAGAAACCAAACGGCTCACCGGAGCACAGTGCGCTTAGGGCCGGGACACAAAAGTGTCCCTTTTCCTGAGAAAGAGAACTCTGGCCCGAGTTTCTTGATGTCAGTTGGAGGAGGGTTTTGGCCGCTCAAGGGCGCCAGGTCCTTCTTGGTGGCAGCTGGTCTGCGAGGAATCTTAATCATGCGGAATTTCACGCATGCGGCTGTCCAATCCCAGATATGTGCCTGCGATGGCAACAATGGCGGCATTTCCATGTGAAGAACTCAGTCCCCTCAGGATGCAATGATGCCAGTTTTTTAGAGGCATTTAGCCTACAATTGCAGCCAGGCAGAGTTCTAGCTGATGCAGCTTGGGTCTTGGAAGGATTTGGACCATGCGCATTTCCAGGTGGCGTCCGGTGTTGCTTTTCCCCAGCCTGGAAAAGAAACTCAAGATCATTTTAGCAAGGAGGTAATATAAAAGGGGATCTTTATTTTGAAGGTCTTCAGGAGCAGTTATGGAAAGGTGTCCATAAAAGCCCAGCCCCTCCAGGGGTGAGTACATATTTATAGCTTTTAGGAAATTAGCATAATTAAGAGCACCAATAAGGAGAACAAGTGGCGATTCAATTCCCCCTCAGGTCCAGCCCCCTCCCTGGAGCCCCCCTCTCAGCACTGGCTGCACTCTGCTTATGAAAATGTACCTCAGAGTTGTTCTCGGCCTTGGTTCCCAGGAAGAACTGAGATAGGACAGGGCCTTGCAACCCCCTGGGGCTTGGAGCTCTGGAATTTGTTTTGTCTTTCTGCTTAGGGACAGGCTATGGAAAGGTCCTGGAAAAACTAGCTATTAATATAGTAGGCTACAGAGCCACAAAAATATGTGCAGAGAGTACAGAGAACATATAAAAGAAAAAAGGCAGAAACCAAACGGCATCATTCCCCTCTTTTTTAGAGACTAACAAGACTCTGTCTTGTCTAGTCTCTACTCTGCATTCAACCATACCTCTGGTTTATACAACTGGCTATCCCACTAGTTGTTACACAGATGCTAATTATAACTCCAGTTACTATGAACATTTCTTTTATCTAGGTTCAGTTTGGTAACCATGAAGTGAGTGTACTGAAGATATTCAAGGTTCAGTAAGCTCTTTTGAGAGTTACTTGGTGTAGAATTTGAGTTTGCTTTCAAATTTCAACCAAATTTCTAAAAAAAATTTTCATTCAGATGTGCATAAGAACAACAACTAGTGTTAATGATTTTGTGGCTAGTAGGAAATTAAGAGCTATTTTGTTTTGTCAACAGCCTTTAATATGATTAAACATGACATTTGGAATCACAGCTCCATGGGCACAGGCCCAATCTTTATCTTGGGGCAAAACTTAGCAGGCCAGATTCTCAACTTTGACAAGTTGTCCTTATGAAGAGCTTTTGGATACATTTTGGACTAGAGTTACATGCAAATTTTAGGACCAAATTTGAAATCACGTTTACCAACTGTAAAGATAAGAGGTACAAAAGAACAGTTTAAATCATATCATCTCAATTTGTATCAGTCTCTGTTTTCTGGCTGTCTATGGAGCAGACGTCTTCTTAACTCTGGAGCAGTGAATTCAGGCTCTCTGCCAGCAGCTTTGGATTTGGTGAGGGTAGTCAGGACTTGGAATGACTCTTTTTACTTTAGCTCGTAAGATTACTGTCCCTTTCATTCAACTAGACCTCAGTCTGCTAGGCTTGAATAGTTGCCTTAGTCTTCCTTCCTTCTAGATGACTTTTCTCAGTTCTAGATCTTTCATTGATATAATCAGTTCAGCTTTTTGTGATGGTACATTTGATGGTAACACTTTTCTCATGGTTACCTTGTTCGTGGTTGTTACTGCATAACCTGTCTTTTGTTTGCCATCTCGCATGAAGCTGCTCTCATCTGCATACAGCTCCCAGGCTGGCACATCTTTCAGGTCTGCTCTGCTGGAATATGCTTCTTCCATGGTCTGCAAACAGTCAGACTTAAATACATTATCAGTTAGTGCTGTGAACAGACATACTAGGATTGACAGCAAACGTTTTCAGAATAACATTATCCAGTTTCAGGAGCATGGCATAGGGTCCATGTTTTCTATGTTCACAGAACAAACTTACAGTGGGTTGCATGCAACTGTTGGATGTATCAATTCTTGGCTGCTGGTTGGATGCAGCAATTTTCAGTTGCTGACTGCCCTAGTTCTCCAGTTTCAGGATTATTTTTACATAATAGTAAAGAGTCCTTGGTCTTTTTTACTCACAAGGATACAGGAGAAGGTCTTTTACAAATTTAACTCAGTAAACCATTCTAAGATATTTGTTAACACAGGACTCTGCTTACTTATAGCATGGTTTAAGGGAGCCTAAAAACGGCTTCTTGTTCTTTGGGCTCGGTGTTTCCCTTTTGAGTGCTTACCAGAGCAGACAAAGAGCGCTCGCTGCACTCGCACGGCCGGGGACGGGCGCGGCATGCGGGCACCCCCGCCCAGGGGCACCCCCGGCTCGCCCGCGCTCGGCCCGTGCTGCTGCTCAAAGCGGCTCTCGGGTGTCCTTAAAACAAGCTCGTTACTGTGGAAAGTGCGATAGGGCCGTTCCTGCTCTTAGATCTCACACTCCCGGCCCGCTCTGGGCCGGTGCGGGCGGGACCCAGGAGCAGCGAGTGAGCCGGGCCGTGGCCGCGCAGCGGCGGCCCCGCCTCCGCCAGAGCAGGGCCGAAGCAGCGCAGCGGCGGCCCCGCCTCCGCCAGAGCAGGGCCGAAGCAGCGCAGCGGCAGCCCCGTTCCCGGTTCGCTTCCTGGGACCGCTCCCCCGCGCATCCCCCGGCCGTGACCAGGGCAATGGCAGGAATCACCTCCGCCCCTCTCAGAGCGGCTGGTGCCCCGCTTCTGTCACGGGGGAGTGACCGCCCTGCTCGCGGAGCCGTCCGGAAGTCCGGGAGTCGCCCTTGCCTTAAAATCTTGGAAAAACTTTTTACAGATGGAACATAGAAAGTGGGGGCTTCTCCCCCTTCCCTTACAATGGTGCGAACGGAGCTTTCTCGGCCGTTCCACAAAACTTGCTGGAAGCGAGGATTTCTCCCTCGCCTCCCACTAAGGAGCAGGCTGGACACCCAGCCTCTCCACAGACCTGTAGGAAGCGAGGATTTCTCACTCGCCTCCCACCAAGGAGCAGGCTGGGCACCCAGCCGCTCCACAAACCTGTAGGAAGTGGGAATCTCTCCCCAGCCTCCCACCAAGGAGCAGGCTGGACACCCAGCCGCTCCACAAACCTGTAGGAAGTGGGAATCTCTCCCCAGCCTCCCACCAAGGAGCAGGCTGGACACCCAGCCGCTCCACAAACCTGTAGGAAGTGGGAATCTCTCCCCAGCCTCCCACCAAGGAGCAGGCTGGACACCCAGCCGCTCCACAAACCTGTAGGAAGCGGGGCCCATCCCCCACCTCCTACCAAGAAGCAGACCAGGCCTCCCCCGGCCGCTCCATGCCCAGATGTCTCCAGGCCAGCTTTCAATTCAAAACTCGCATGTGCTAAACATGAAATAAACTTTCGCACTGTGATTTGCTTTTCTCTACAGTGAACAATCCTCAGCCGAGATCACACACCCGCCTCCTCCCACCAGCCGATCTCTGGGGCAGGTTGGAAAATCGGCAACAGGAAAAACTTGGAGAAATGATTTCAAAAGCAAATTTTCTCACCACCACGCCAGGTTGTCCTGGGATCGCTAACAATTACTGACTTTAAACAGATACACAATACATAAACAATACACACACATACAAACTACACACTACACAACGAAAAGAACCACCTTTATACTACCTCCTGTGGGATCTTGGAACCATGGTGTCTCGACCTCAGGCCCGTGGCAGGGAATTCTTTAGATTGCTGTCAGAAAGGAATTCATTGCAGGATGTTTTCGGTCCAGAGGAAGGGTACCAGGTTCTCGTGTCCCTTCTGGGTGTGCCAAATAACTGTTGCCTTTTCCCCCAGCCTGGAAAAGAAACTCGAGATCATTTTAGCAAGGAGGTAATATAAAAGGGGATCTTTATTTTGAAGGTCTTCAGGAGCAGTTATGGAAAGGTGTCCATAAAGCCCAGCCCCTCCAGGGGTGAGTACATATTTATAGCTTTTAGGAAATTAGCATAATTGATTAAGAGCACCAATAAGGAGAACAAGTGGCGATTCAATTCCCCCTCAGGTCCAGCCCCTTCCCTGGAGCCCCCCTCTCAGCACTGGCTGCACTCTGCTTATGAAAATGTACCTCAGAGTTGTTCTCGGCCTTGGTTCCCAGGAAGAACTGAGATAGGACAGGGCCTTGCAACCCCCTGGGGCTTGGAGCTCTGGAATTTGTTTTGTCTTTCTGCTTAGGGAAAGGCTATGGAAAGGTACTGGAAAAACTAGCTATTAATATAGTAGGCTACAGAGCCACAAAAATATGTGCAGAGAGTACAGAGAACATATAAAAGAAAAAAGGCAGAAACCAAACGGCATCACCGGGAGCAGCACAGTGCCTTAGGGCCGGGACACAAAAAGTGTCCCTTTTCTCTGAGAAAGAGAACTCTGCCCCCCACTTTCTTGATGTCAGTTTGGAGGAGGGTTTGGCCCTGCAAGGGCAGCCAGGATCCTTGTTGGTGGCAGCTTGGGTCTGCGAGGAATCTTAATCCATGCGGAATTCAGCATGCGGCTGTCAACTCCAGATTATGTGGCCTTCGATGCAAACAATGGCGCATTTCCATTGAAAGAACTCAGTCCCCCAGATGCATGATGCCAGTTTTTATGGAGGCATTAGCCCTACAATTGCAGCCAGAGTTCTAGCTGATGGCAGCTGGGTCTGGGAAGGATCTTGAATCCATGCGCATTTCAGGGTGGTGTCCGGGAGCAGAGTGCCCTTAGGGCCGGGACACAAAAAGTGTCCCTTTTTCTCTGAGAAAGATAGGCTCTGGCCGCACCAGTTTCTTGATGTCAGTTTGGAGGAGGGTTTTGGCCCTGCAAGGGCAGCCAGGGTCCTTGTCGGTGGCAGCTTGGGTCTGTGAGGGATCTTGCTTCATGCGAATTTGAAGAGGCGGCAGTCGACTCCTAGACATGGAGCCTACGATACAAATGATGGCACTTTTCCACGTGAAAGAAAACTGAGGCCCCCAGATTCATGATGTCTGTTTGGTGGAGGGTTTTGGCCTACAAATGCAACCACAGTCGTGGTTGATGGCAGCTTGCGTCAGCGACTAATCTTGATCCATAACGGAATTTCAGGTGCTCCGGGAGCAGATGCCTTAGGCCAGGAACACAAAGGTGTCCTTTCCTGAGAAAGAGAACTCTGCCCCCAGTTCGTGGATGTCAGTTTGGAGGAGGTTTTGGCCCTGCAAGGGCAGCCAGGGTCCGCTGTCGGTGCTAGCTTTTTGGTCTGTGAGGGATCTTGACCCATGCGGAGTTTCAGCAGGCCGCAGGGAGAACAGTGCCTTAGGGCGGGGACACAAAAAATGTTCCTTTTCTCTGAGGAAGAGAACTCTCCCCCCACTTTCTTGATGTCAGTTTGGAGGAGGGTTTTGGCCCTGCAAGGGCAGCCAGGGTCCTTGTCGGTGGCAGCTTGGGTCTGCGAGGAATCTTAATCCATGCAGAATTTCAGCATGCGCTGTCAACTCCCAGATATGTGGCCTTCGATACAAACAATGGCGCATTTCCAAGTGAAAGAAAACTCAGTCCCCCAGATGCATGATGCCAGTTTTTAGGAGGCATTTAGCCCTACAATTGCAGCCAGAGTTCTAGCTGATGGCAGCTTGGGTCTGGGAAGGATCTTGATCCATGCGGCATTTCAGGTGGCGTCCGGTGTTGCCTTTTCCCCCAGCCTGGAAAAGAAACTCGAGATCATTTAAGCAAGGAGGTAATATAAAAGGGGATCTTTATTTTGAAGGTCTTCAGGAGCAGTTATGGAAAGGTGTCCATAAAAGCCCAGCCCCTCCAGGGGTGAGTACATATTTATAGCTTTTAGGAAATTAGCATAATTGATTAAGAGCAGCAATAAGGAGAACAAGTGGCGATTCAATTCCCCCTCAGGTCCAGCCCCTTCCCTGGAGCCCCCCTCTCAGCACTGGCTGCACTCTGCTTATGAAAATGTACCTCAGAGTTGTTCTCGGCCTGGTTTCCCAGGAAGAACTGAGATAGGACAGGGCCTTGCAACCCCCTGGGGCTTGGAGCTCTGGAATTTGTTTTGTCTTTCTGCTTAGGGAAAGGCTATGGAAAGGTACTGGAAAAACTAGCTATTAATATAGTGGGCTACAGAGCCACAAAAATATGTGCAGAGAGTACAGAGAACATATAAAAGAAAAAAGGCAGAAACCAAACGGCATCATTCCCCTTTTTTAGAACTAACAAGACTCTGTCTTGTCTAGTCTCTACTCTGGCAGTTCAACCATACCCTCTGGTTTATACAACTGGCTATCCCACTAGTTGTTACACAGATGCTAATTATAACTACAGTTACTATGAACATTTCTTTTATCTAGGTTCAGTTTGGTAACCATGAAGTGAGTGTACTGAAGATATTCAAGGTTCAGTAAGCTCTTTTGAGAGTTACTTGGTGCAGAATTTGAGTTTGCTTTCAAATTTCAACCAAATTTCTAAAAAAAATTTTTCATTCAGATTTGCATAAGAACAACAACTAGTGTTAATGATTTTGTGGCTAGTAGGAAATTAAGAGCTATTTTGTTTTGTCAACAGCCTTTAATATGATTAAACATTACATTTTGAATCACAGCTCCATGGGCACAGGCCCAATCTTTATCTTGGGGCAAAACTTACAAGGCCAGATTCTCAACTTTGACAAGTTG
>JAVTVJ010010683.1:0-77011 GCA_034509425.1 Eopsaltria australis | reverse complement strand
TTGGTTCTGTGTAAAGTTCAGAGAACCAGCTGCCAACACGTGCTTGTCATAAGAGGGCTCCAGAGTCTTCCTGCAGCCTTGTTCTTGTAATCAATGAAGCATTTGTTCATTAAACAGGACAAAAAAATCCCTAAGTATAAATAAACCTTTGCTGGTGCCAGCACTATCTTACAGGAGATAAGCTGGAACTTGTCCTACAGGAAACAAGCTGATAAGCTCCCTAAGTGTAAATAACTTTATCGTATAATTAATGTTGCCTAATCTCTGCTGGCGCCAACACTATCTTGCGGGAACCCAGCTGGAAATTGACATATATAATCCTTGTTTATATTAGCAGTATTTTACAGGAATAGAAACTTGTAACGAATTTGCTGAGTAATAAAACAACAAGAAGCCGAGCATGCGCAGAGTACCTCGATCACGGAAGCCAACAAGAAGCCGAGCATGCGCAGAGTACCTCGATCTCGGAAGCCAACAAGCCGAGCATGCGCAGAGTACCTCGATCACGGAAGCCAACCAGCATAAAAGAACTCCGAAAAGCTCAGATGGCGCGGCAGCCGGCGGGACGGAGATCCCCTGTCGCCCAGCGCTGAATTGCCCTTTTTGCTTTGCTTGCTCGTAATCAATAAATTATATAATTGAACTTATAGACCTATTGGCTCGGTCTTTTCACTTATAACAATTTGGTGCCGTGACTCGAATGGGAAATTGGTGGGGTTTGAAGTTTCGGGGAGGCGCGCCCCACCGTAAGGTGGCCCTGACTCTCTCTAACTCCTACCCTCTCCTACCTGACGATCCGAAATTCGGAGCATAAGGGCAGGAAGAACCGGTTCAACCCCATAAAAATTTTGTGCACAAAAGTCCGGACGAAGACGCAGGACGCGTGAGTATTTGCCTCTTGCGCAAAAGGTCCCGTTCGGGCGGGGTTGGGATACCCGGAGTGCAACGCGTGGGGACTGTGTGTGAGTGAGAGGGGAACCGGCAGCCGGATTTCCCAAGCGAGTGCGGACTCTATAGTAGTGCGGTTCCTATAGTCCGCGAGGACGTGGGCCACGAACCAGAGGAAGCGAGTGAACCCCCGTGTGTTTGAAGGCACCCCGGAAGATGGGACAGGGGAAGAGCAAGCCCCCTTCACCCATGAAACGCCCCACGGTATCTAGGGACTCTCCACTAGGATACATGCTAGAAATGTGGGACTATTATCCCAATACGAGGGATAAAGATAAAGCCAAAATGATACATTATTGTGTAAAAGTTTGGGGAGGGCAGAGAATAGGCCCCGCAATCTGGTGGCCTAAACTCGGTTCAAATGAAGATTGGTTACAACAAAAATTGAATATTTGGGTTAATTCCAAAACACCCCACAACCAAGAAGAAAGCGACTATGCAGCTGTCTGGGTAACTCGCCCAGGACAAACTGAGGCTCGTATATTTAAACTCACCGAAGCGAGCTCAGAGAAACTAACACAAAAGCACAAGCGGGAGGAAGATCTCCTCACGGGACCCCCACCATATGTACCACCACCACCAGCAGCACCACCCCTGCCTGGACATGAAGTAGATCAGGTAGATCAGAACCAAGGAGATCAAGTCCAGGGACCTGTGACAAGGGGGAGGGCGAGGCAGCAACAGCAGCATAGTTTGTTTCCCTTGCGGGAAATGCCCATGGGGGGACCTAATCCCCAAATGGGGTTTGTCTCCATTCCTCTTAACTCCGGGGACGTCAGAGACTTCAAAAAGGAAATGGGGAGCATACTGGAGGACCCCCTGGGGGTTGCCGAAAAAGTAGACCAATTCTTGGGACCCAATATATACACCTGGGATGAACTACAATCCATACTAAACATACTCTTCACTGCAGAAGAGAAAAATATGATCAGACGCGCAGGAATGCGCATTTGGGATGCTCAGCATGCCCAAGGACCCCTAGCAGATATCAAATGGCCCTTACAAAGACCCCAATGGGACCATCAGAATGACCAGCATAGGGTACACATGCAGGACCTGCGTACCATTGTAATACAAGGGATTAGAGAAGCGGTCCCGAGAGGCCAAAACATCAACAAAGCATTTAATGAAAGACAAAAGAAAGAAGAGACTCCCACAGAATGGTTAGAAAGATTAAGGAAAAACTTGCAGTTGTACTCTGGCATAGATCCAGACACCCTCCTGGGACAGACCTTATTGAAAACTCAGTTTGTAGCTAAATCCTGGGAGGATATTAGGAGAAAGTTAGAAAAAATGGAAAACTGGCAAGATCGGGGGCTGGATGAGTTACTCCGGGAGGTGCAGAAAGTATACGTCAGGAGAGAAGATGAGACTCATAAAAAGCAAGTAAGAATGATGGTGGCAGCAGTACGTGAAAGCAGGGAATTAGACCAGAGGGACAGGCGTCCTCCTCAGAAGATGACCCTGGGAGACGGGATGGATCGAGTAGGTGAAAATAAGGGGGAACAACGGAGCTGTTTTTACTGTGGAAAAAAGGGACACCTGAAAAGGGTATGTAGAAAAAGGATGAAAGATGAAAAAATGTTCGAGGAGGACTAGAGGGGTCAGGGGCTCTACCTTCTGGGGACACATAAACATCGAGAGCCCTTGATAAAATTGAAAGTGGGTCCCCTATCCGAGGAGTTGGAATTTTTAGTGGACTCGGGAGCAGAAAGGTCTACTATGCAAAGACTTCCCTCTGGGTGTAAGTTATCAAAAGGCACTGCATCTGTAATTGGAGCTAAGGGGGAGCCATTTAAAGTAGGAATAGCCAAAGGAATTATGGTAGAAACAGACACAAAAGTAGGGGTGGGGGATTTCTTAATAGTGCCAGAGGCAGAGTATAATCTTTTAGGGCGAGATTTAATCACAGAGTTAGGCATAAATTTAGAAGTAAGAGACAATGAAATCCAAATTAGACTTTGCCCCCTTACAGTAGAGGATGAACAAATGATAAACCCTGAAGTTTGGTATACCCCCGAAAGCATGGGGCAACTAAAAATACCCCCCTTCACAGTAAATATTAAAAATCCTGAAATCCCGATAAAATTGAAACAATATCCCCTATCACTGGAGAGTAGAAGAGGATTAAAGCCGGAAGTAGAGAGACTAATTGCCCAAGGGCTGTTAGAACCATGCATGTCACCCTTTAATACCCCTATTTTAGCTGTGAAGAAACCAAATGGAACATATCGATTAGTGCACGATTTGAGGGAAATAAATAAAAGGACAATCCCTCGGTTTCCTGTGGTAGCCAATCCCTACACCTTATTGAGCAAATTGGGCCCGGAGAATTTGTGGTATAGTGTAGTTGATTTAAAAGATGCTTTCTGGGCCTGTCCTTTAGATGAGTCATGCCGTGATTACTTTGCATTTGAGTGGGAAGACCCAGATACAAATCGAAAACAACAACTTAGGTGGGCCGTCCTTCCTCAGGGCTACACGGAAAGTCCCAATTTATTTGGGCAGGCACTAGATCAATTACTACAGGAATATCAGCCAACGCCGGGCACCACTTTAATTCAGTATGTGGACGACTTACTGGTAGCCGGCGAAAAGGAAGAAGCTGTCCGAACTGAGAGTATTAAGCTTTTAAATTTCTTGGGGTTAAAAGGGCTAAAAGTATCCAAATCAAAGCTCCAATTCGTAGAGGAAGAAGTAAGATACCTTGGTCATTACATTAGGAAAGGAGAAAAAAGAATAGATCCTGAACGGGTAAAAGGAATACTGTCTCTCCCACCGCCTAAAAACAAGAAACAGATTAGACAGATATTGGGACTTTTAGGTTATTGTAGGCAGTGGATTGAGAATTACAGTAGCAAAGTAAAATTTCTGTATGCCAAATTATCCACAGATGGGCTAGTAAAGTGGAGTAATCAAGATCAAGAGGAGCTATGTCGAATTAAAGAGGACTTAGCCAATGCCCCTGTACTAAGTCTCCCAGATTTAAAAAGACCTTTTTACTTGTTTATAAATATTGAAAATGGCACGGTTTATGGGGTACTAACACAAGATTGGGCAGGGAAAAAGAAACCTATAGGATACTTATCAAAATTATTAGATCCAGTAAGCCAAGGATGGCCCACTTGCTTACAGGCAATAGTGGGATGTGTCCTTCTGGTAGAGGAGGCCCGAAAAATAACATTTAATGGCAATTTAAAAGTATTCACACCACATAACATCAGAACTGTTCTTCAACAGAAAGCAGAAAAGTGGATTTCTGATTCCCGACTCCTAAAGTATGAAGGAATTCTGCTAGAAGCCCCCAATTTAACTTTAGAAACCACCTCTCTTCAAAACCCCGCACAGTTCTTATATGGGAAACCTGAGCATACCGAGCTTGCACATGATTGCTTAAACACTATTGAAGAGCAGACGAAAATTAGACCAGATTTAGAGGAAGAAGAATTAGAAGAAGGAGAAAGGATCTTTGTAGACGGATCATCTAAAGTAGTAGATGGGAAAAGGAAATCAGGGTATGCTCTTGTGGATGGAAAATCATTAAAAGTAATAGAATCGGGGCCCTTGAATAGCTCTTGGTCAGCTCAAGCCTGTGAGTTATATGCAATCTTACAAGCCCTAAAAAGACTGCGGGGAAGGGAGGGGACTATTTACACAGACTCTAAATATGGGTATGGGGTTGTACACACATTTGGGAAAATTTTGGAAGAAAGGGGATTGAGAAATTCACAGGGGAAGGATTTAATACATCAAGAATTAATCCAGGAGGTACTAGCTGCAATAAGACAACCCAAAAGAATTGCGGTAGTACATATTAGAGGTCACCAAAGGGGAATAGATTATAAAACAAGAGGGAATAATTCGGCTGACCAAGAGGCAAAGAGAGCTGCCCTGCTGGCTTTGCATCTAAGAGCTGTAGATGACCCATGGGCATCTAGAAAAAAATGCCATTCATGTGGAAACAATTTAAAGGAATTCCCTTGCTATGCTTGCTGGAAAAACTGGGGAGAGGAGGCAATACAGTGCGCCTGTGATACCCCGGGAATAAATTACTGTTACCATCATGGGGAGTGTTACAACATTTTAAGCTCCACCGTACAAAAAGAAGAAGAAACTGAACAATTTATTTTTACACCAAAAGAAAAACAGAAAATACAGGGGATGGGAATAACAAAAGACAATGAGGGGAAATGGCGGCTACCCGACGGGAGGGAACTACTACCAAAATCGATGGCCTCCCGAGTGCTAACACACATACATCAAAAAACTCACTGGGGTAGTCAAGCTTTAGTAGATCACTTCGCCACGAAATATATGTGTATAGGGCTGCATGATTTAGCAAAGCAAATAACACAGGGGTGTCCGACATGCCTGAAGGTAAACCGAGTTGCCCAGCGAAAGCTGCCACAAGGAGGGAGACCCTGCGCACTCAGGCCATTTTCCAGAGTCCAAATTGATTTTACTGAATTTCCAAAATCAGGGAGGTATAAATATGTGCTTGTTATTGTAGACCATTTGACACATTATGTAGAGGCATTTCCAACTGCCAGAGCCACAGCCCAGGCTGTGATAAAAGTTTTATTAGAACACATAATCCCTAGGTATGGGGTAACTGAGGCTATAGACTCAGACCAAGGACCACATTTTACGTCACGGGTCATACAAAACCTAGCAAAAGCATTAGGAATCAGGTGGGAACAACATACCCCATGGCACCCGCAGAGCTCAGGGAGAGTAGAACGAATGAATGGTGAATTAAAGAAACATCTAGCTAAATTAGTCATTGAAACAAAACTCTCATGGGTTAAATGTTTACCTCTTGCTCTGTTAAACATCCGAACACAACCTAGAACAGATATTGGAGTATCCCCTTTTGAAATGTTATATGGAATGCCCTATGATCTGGGATTACCTAAAGATCACCCAAATTTTTCCGATGCTACTATTAACATATATATTACACAGTTAATGAAACATAAACAAACACTTTGGGATAAAGGACTAATAACCCAAAGGCCCCCACTCGACATTACTTTGCATCAGGTAAAGCCGGGAGACTGGGTCCTCATCAAAACCTGGAAAGAATCCCCCCTGCAACCCCGGTGGGAAGGACCTTACCTCACCCTACTGACAACGCACACGGCAGTACGTACGGCTGAGCGAGGTTGGACTCACGCAAGCCGTATCAAAGGACCAGTTAGTCCTCCAAAAGAGTGGACCGTGGTTAGCCAACCAGGGGACTTAAAGCTAAAGATCTCCCGAACAACTCGAGAGTAAAAATCAGATGACATTTCAAGTAAAATACCTTCCAAAACAGCATTTTACAAAAGAAGGAAAAATACTCAGAGACTGTGTTCGTATTGTTTGTACTGATAGAATTTGCCAAGGAAACTGTTACCCATTTGTATGTTATATTTGTAAAGTTTGTAAAGAAGAGTGGTGGACCCACTGCCGTGGGGGCTACCCCCTTTAGGAGTCTGCTCCTTATGCCAGACTCTTCAAAGAGATCTGACTGATTGGGTACTGGCCAATAAGGTAATTAAAGGGGAAATTGAGAAAGAGTCAGAAGAATGGTGGGAAATATTTGTCCGGGGTATTAAACCAGAATTATATTGCTATCATTTAAACGAACCCACTCCATTTGTGGCAGACATTATAACTGGGCTGTGTTGACAACACATAAAAGAAATAAATTGCCACGCACTAGATATCAAGGGCAGCAATTGGCATACCTATATACAACGGTCCAGAAAGAGGGGGCCAGAACGAAAACACTCCTCAGGAAACCACCGTCCTTGCTGCCGAGAAGATGGTACACCCCGTGGCTCGACGCAACCGAGTCGACGGGCGAGGCAGAGGGACAGAGGAACGCACAGGAGGAGGCCCGAGTGGGACCAAAATATCATGGATGCCGAAATGCCCCTTGAATGGGAGTAAAACATCCTGGCCAGAAAAGAACCAAATTGGTAGCCTCCACTCAGGTAAGGAAAGCCATTCTAAAATAACCCCTCATGACAACAGGGGAAACCTTATTTCTCATATATATACTACATTGGTGTTACTGCTCTGCCACACCCCATATACACACTCACATCCACACCAACCTTTTAATTGGACCCTCCGTCGGATGGATGACAACACCATCCTGCAAACGATTGTCGTTAACGGAGCCCCTAACTTTATAGCTGGCCTATGTAATATGACAAACATCGACCACTGCGGACACGTGCTGAACATGACCGGGTTCTATATGTGCCCAGCCTCTAATAGGGGTAGAACCTATTGTAATAGCCCAGGACATTATTACTGTGCCTATTGGGGATGTGAAACCATAGCCTCCGATTGGTCGCCAGGGGGAGGACCAGATGAATACTTGAAGGTCAATTTCGGACCCTATGGATGCGAAAAACATTGGCTAAGTTCATCTGGTGGAGTTTCCTATCTAGGCACATGTCTACACATACACTTAAATGTCACCAAGCCTGATGATCCTGGATGGTTGGTGGGGAAAATGTGGGGTATACGACATTGGGAACCTGGGGCTGATAGAGGCAATCTAATACAAATTAAAAAGGAGCTAGTGCCACATGACCCATCACCAATAGGGCCTAACTCTGTAATCGATGAGAATATATTGGAAACCAACACAAGCAAACCAAAGGGGCGTAGCAATACACCCAAAGGTCTCAAAACTACCCCTTATGAAGGAGAAATTTTACAGAAAATACTGCAGGCTAGCTTTAAAGCATTAAACAAGACCCACCCTGAGCTGACTAAAGAGTGCTGGCTGTGTTATGATATAAGACCTCCCTTTTATGAAGCCATTGGAACAATAGACAAAGTAAGAAGAGTAAATGGAAGTAATCCAAGGGAGTGCTTATGGAAACAAAGCAAAGGAAATACCCCAGGAATCACCCTAACCCAAATAAATAGACAAGGAACCTGTGTGGGAAATGTTTCAGGCAAACATAAACATCTCTGTAATAAAACCATAGAGCTAAACAAACCCGGAAAAAGAGCTGACTGGCTCCTACCAGCAGCTAATGCTAAATGGCTTTGCTCAAATTTAGGAATTACACCCTGTTTGTTAACAACAGCTTTTAATCAGACTCACGAATACTGTGTGCAAGTGATAATAGTACCCCGTATCATATACCATCCAAAGGAGTATGTGCTGGAACAACAAACCACAGTCGAACATCACTTGGTAAAGAGAGAACCCTTTACCGCATTAACTGTAGCCCTCTTATTGACTATAGGAGGAACGGGAGTGGGAACAGGAGTAGCCGCTTTAGCATCCCAAGGATCTGAGTTAAAAACTTTGAGGCAATCTGTAGATGAAGACTTAGAGAAAATAGAAAAAGCCATAGACGCGTTAACCAACTCAGTCAGATCTCTATCAGAAGTGGTGTTACAAAACAGAAGGGGGCTCGACTTACTTCTTCTACAGCAGGGAGGACTATGTGTAGCTTTAAAGGAACAATGCTGCACTTATGTAGATTCAACAGGGGTAGCAGTAGACACCATGGCAGAACTCCGGAAACAATTAGACCAGAGAAAACGGGAAAGAGAATCCCAACAGAGCTGGTATCAAACTTGGTTTAATCATTCCCCATGGCTCACGACGTTACTATCCACTATAGCGGGACCCTTAATTTTAGTCATTTTAGGACTAACTTTTGGACCTTGTATTTTTAACCGCCTGATAGCAATTGTGAAAGGCCGCTTAGAAGCCGCACATCTTATGCTACTAAGGGCCAAATATGAACAAATAGAAAATGAACCAGAAGACGAAGGCATGAAGTGGTGTCAGCTAGAACTGAAAAGGTTTAATGAACAAATCAAAGAAAGTTCCATAAAAGAAAGGGGGGAATTGTAATCAATGAAGCATTTGTTCATTAAACAGGACAAAAAAATCCCTAAGTATAAATAAACCTTTGCTGGTGCCAGCACTATCTTACAGGAGATAAGCTGGAACTTGTCCTACAGGAAACAAGCTGATAAGCTCCCTAAGTGTAAATAACTTTATCGTATAATTAATGTTGCCTAATCTTTGCTGGCGCCAACACTATCTTGCGGGAACCCAGCTGGAAATTGACATATATAATCCTTGTTTATATTAGCAGTATTTTACAGGAATAGAAACTTGTAACGAATTTGCTGAGTAATAAAACAAAAAGAAGCCGAGCATGCGCAGAGTACCTCGATCACGGAAGCCAACAAGAAGCCGAGCATGCGCAGAGTACCTCGATCTCGGAAGCCAACAAGCCGAGCATGCGCAGAGTACCTTGATCACGGAAGCCAACCAGCATAAAAGAACTCCGAAAAGCTCAGATGGCGCGGCAGCCGGCGGGACGGAGATCCCCTGTCGCCCAGCGCTGAATTGCCCTTTTTGCTTTGCTTGCTCGTAATCAATAAATTATATAATTGAACTTATAGACCTATTGGCTCGGTCTTTTCACTTATAACATTCTCTCCAGCATAGAAGTGTAGTTGTTACAGATAAATTATGCTGCATTTATGATAAATTTAAGAAATTACTTCTCTTACTTTTATTCCAGATGGCTTTGTCTCATTAAATACTGGCAGCATGATTGGAAATGACTACTTGAAAATGTTTTTTTATTGTTATAAAGTCTTTGTGTGCATGGTTTTGACAAATGTCTGTGCTGTACTGTGTCTCATTTTTTTTTACATTCAGGCTCTGCTGTCTCTTGTTGGTATTTAATACAAAAACATTTTTGAAAATCCACTAAAATGATGACAAGTTAAATTTTTTCTTGTTGTTTGTAACCTCTTTCAGTGGAGAAACAAGATACAACAAAGACAAGGTACTGCAAGGTTAGTAAGAGTTGCTTTGTTAGCTGGTTAGAGATGGAAAATCATGGTGAAACCCTGTCAGCAGCTGCTCAGATGTTATTAAGCAATAATAGTGTAAACCTTTAGAGACTTTATGTGTAAGACAGGATATGGCTTTCATAACTTTATGGAAGATTTTAAGTCACCCTCCACAGAATATCAACAAATGCTGATGTATTTCATGTTTTAACAGGAGTATTAGAAGGGTTCCTTGTTCTGTATGGGGAAAAATATGTTGCATGTAATCAAATAAAATGGTAGCAGCACCTTTTACTAAGGACTCTATCGCCACTGTGTTAAATCCCAGTAATATGAAGCTTGGGAAAAGGGCTTCTGGGAAAAGGAGGTGCAGAAGGATGGATAAAGATCCTGATGTGAAGGAGGCTGTTGCCTTGAGAAGGGAATCTGTTACTTGCAATAAAAACCTGCAGTAGGGCACAGGAGAATGAAAAGTAAAGCTTGTTTAAATGCTTGAATTGTTCAATCCCAGCTCTTTCTAGGAAGGCAGTCTTGATTAGACACATTTAAAAGTAGTCTTCACCTGAGTGACTGCTGGCTTGTACACCCAGAACTGAGCAAAGTGAGCTGCCTGGATGTCTGCTGTAGGAAAATCAAGGCTCACTGCCACAAGGAGCCTGGTGGGATTGTACTCTGAATAAATGAGCTTTCTACAATACTTCATGTTGTGAGGGAGAGTTGTGCTTCCAGATTTTTCTCCCTCTGTGACATTGCCATTTACAGTTCTTGCAACATGGATTTATGCTCATAATAAAATGAGTAAAGAATATTCTCCTGCTTTACTTGCTTAAAAATATTGATGATGTCTTTTGAATTCCTAGTTCCTTGGGTCAAATGGCATGTAGTGGGTTCCTCTCCAGTGTAGAGAGAACATAGCTTCTTTTTTTGAGCAAGTCTTCTGTTTTGAGAGGTGTAATGCCTTTACCTGCACAGTGGGGTCAGAGGTCTCACATGTCTGAATTACAGATGAGGTGCTCAGAACTCAGGTTCTGGACTTCTGGTGTTCTGTCTTTTGCTGTTGGATTGATCATTTTCTGGGTGAAAATAGGTTTTTTTCTTTGTTCTGAATCTGATGGGAATTTCACTCTCTCTGCTCTGGCTTCCTGCAGAGCTAGAATGGGTAAAAGGTGTGGATGTAGCAATCTGTTAGATGTTTGTCCCTTCACCACAGTTCTGGGTTCTCCTGCAGACTCTGTGCTGTGACAGGAGCACACCTGTTCAGCTCAAGTTGGATTTCCAACGTGCTGCTTCTCTCAACACTGTCCTAGATCTCTGTGACCAGTTATTCTCACAGACTTTCTGTCTGGAAACAATTTTTGGGAGGTTTGCTGCTTTCCAGCTGGGTTTGTTCCAGCTTGCATAAGCATTGCTGTCAGTATGTGAGGGGGAGAGGAAGAGACCACAACAGATTGTGTTTGCATCTCATTCTCTCAGCTGTATTGTCCTCTTTCTTATTTACATTTAACAAACCTGTTTATAAAGTTTCAGCTGTGAGATACCTCTTGTAGGAAGCCGACCAGTGACCCTTCTAAAAATGGTCACATTTATTAAATGTAGGTCTCTGTTTTATGTTTAAATTTGTCAAAGGTATAGATAAATGTAAACATCATTGATAATGATCCTTCTGTCTTCCTAGACTTTACTCATCTTTATCATTACATTTGTGTGACTGAGTTTAGGGGAGACCAGAAGAGCAGTGACTTTTCCTAATGTTTGGCTTTTACTAAAGGAGAAAGGTTTTCTTATGACTGGGCAGTTTCTTTATTGCTGACATACCTGGTCAGCTGCTAAATGGTCTAAAATTTGCATGTCTTAATGTTGTGGGGTTTTTATTTTGTAGGTCAAGGAGTGGATGAGCCACTCTCTGCAACTGGTTTCAGGCAAGCAGATGCTGCTGGTTTATTTCTCAATAATGTGAAGTTTACCCATATCTTTTCAAGTGACCTCCTTCGAGCAAAGCAGGTAAGTGCTTCTTGAGGCAACAATTGGCTTCCAAATCTGGCATATATTTGCTGTTGGTGATACAAAAATAATGCAGTGACAGAGCCAAAAGCTGCCCCATCCCTGGAAGTGTCCAAGGCCAGGTTGGATGGGGCTCTAAGCAACCTGGGGTAGTGGAAGGTGTTGCCGCCCATGGCAGGGGGTTGGAACTGGGTGATCTTTAAGGTCCCTTCCAACCCAAACCCATCCATGATTCCATGATTTGCCATTATTTGATATGTGCATTGGTTCTTGCTGAAGCAGTAATGGGGACTTTGAGGTATCAGAGACAGAAATGAGTTTTTCTCTGAAGAAGCAAACCAGATTGACTGACATTGTTGCACTGTCCCAGGCACTGTGCTGCGTGCTGTGTTCTTCTGAGGAATGCAGACCAATGTCAAGTTTAGCTGTGAAGTCGGTACAAGGATCGTTAAATATGCAGAGATGTTGGATTTTGTCAGGGATGTCACACCTCTTGCCTTGATGCAGTAAATATACAATATAAATTAAATAAAGAGGAAAAATGTTAATTACTAATTGGGATTACATGTGACCTTGTGTGCAGGATTATGAAATACTCAAAATTAGGGAGCTAAAACTTCTGAAGTTAGAGATCAGCTGTTCTAGGAAGGTCATGTCTCCTGTGGCAGCCCCATCTTTAATTCTCTCTTCTGTTGCTGATTCTGTGTTTTCAGAAGACATGTAGGGGGCTGAAACTCCTAAGCCATTCTTGTTTGCTGTTTTTTGCTCTGTTGTCCTGCTAAAAGTCTGTGAATCTGTTCTGTAAACCAGATCAACAAAATGTAGTATAAATCTTTTTTTCCTTAAAACATTCACCATCAACATTGCTCATCAGTTTTGCAGCACAATTCCAGAAACTGCTGTAGCAGCACAACTTAAGCAGAAAACAAAAGAGACAAGGAGGGAAGAGTGCAATAGTTGGATATTTTAAAAATGCAGAATAGCAGCCTCAGTCACTTCCTTTATGGGTGTGAATGGCAGTGATGATACTCTAAAACATTGAGAGTGCTTTCTAACTTTCATAAAATTGTCTTTGCTGTGTGTCTGCCTTATGGGAATTGGTTTGGGATTTTTTTCTTATATTAGAGACAGCCTTTTCCATGAGGAGCATTTGCACTCTCATAATGTGAAGGACCTGAACTTTTCCTTTGCATACAGGAAATGTGTTTTGCCATTTGTTTGACAAGCTATCCAGATGTTGGGAAAGCTTTCCCAAAGATGTGTAAAGCTGAAGTTTCCATGTGGTTGGAACTCCCTTTCTTGGCAGCTGCAAGTCTATGAAGGGCCTGTTCCTACACTGTCACTTCACAGCTCAAGTATGAGAGGAATGTACAAGTTCTGTTGCAAAAGAGGAAACTCCTGCATATAATCATACAAATAACTGTGCTGTGCATATACGCAAGGAAGTGCATTCAACCCTGTCTTTATTTCTACGTTATTCTTTGTCAGAAGGTTAAAGTTCCAAGATCAGATTTGTCCTAAGCAATGTGCCGGTAGTACAACAAGACTGCTTATTTGTGCCAGAATCCAAGGAGCGTTTTCAAAATGGGTTCTTTAAATGTCAGATTGATTTGGTGTGGATGTTTGCACAGCCCAAACTGTCTGTGAAGCCAGTGCAGCCTTCATGCTTGGGTGCATGTAAGAACCAGGATCAGGTCAGCTGTCCTCTGGCTCCCAAGAAGGACAAAGAGCTACCAGAGGGGACCCAGTGGAGGCCACAGAGATGATGAGGGGTCTGGAGCATCTCTCTTATGAGGAGAGACTGAGGGAGCTGGGCCTGGTTAGTCTCTAGAAGACTGAGAGGGGATCTCATTAATGCATATCAATTATCTCCAAGGGGTGTCAGAGGATGGTGCCAGGCTCTTTCCAGTGGTGCCCAGTGACAGGATGAGGAGCAATGGTCACAAACCAAAACACAAGAAGTTCCACCTCAACATGAGGAAGAATTTTTGTACATTGAGGGTGACAGAGCCCTGAAACAGCTGCCTAGAGAGGGAGTGGAGTCTCTCTCTCTAGAGACATTCCATACCCACCTGGACACACTCCTGTGTCACCTGTTCCAGGTGACCCTACCTTGGCAGGAGGGGTGGACTGGGTGATCTCCAGAGGTCCCTTCCTGTTGGAGAATATCCTTCTCCAGCTGCACAGACATAAAGTGGGTGAGCAATCCAGGCCCCTTAGACGAAAGCTAGGCCTCTGCTCAAGGTTATTCTCAAGACAACTGTGGGAAAGAGACACATGAAAGCTGAAAACAAGCTGCAGGTGTCCAAAGATTAACTTGGCAGAAGAAACTGTTACTGTTGTTGCCTTCTGATACCAGTTTGGTGTTTTAATTAGATTAGAGAAAGATCCCGTGTGAAACTTCTGTAAGAGAATAATATTTTGAGCACGTAGAGAAGTATAAGTGTGTGCGCTGTCTGACAATAAAGGAGCTTGATTTATGACTCACACTGAGTTGGCATCTTGCTTCTCTCGCCACCGACACCTTCCAGCCCTGAGGATCGGCTGTGGCAGCCAGACAGGTGTCAGATGTTTTCTCCGTTGGATTAATTGAGCAGTTTCAGGGAACACAGCTATGAGTCTGGCCCATGGACTACACGTAAAGAATGTGTGGACATGATTGCTCTGTGTTCTACTCAAGAGAAGAGGTTGCTCTTATCCCAGTAAACCCTGCTGCCCCGTCTCTCATGGGTGCTGTGTCTTCAGCTGTTCTGGACTTTGAATTGGGAAGGAACTGCCAGAAGATTGCAGCTTTGCTATTTTTATGGCCTGGCCTGGGCCATCTATCCAATTCTGACAGACTGGTAGCTGAAAAACTTTCTGTTTTGTTGGTCTGTGTTGTTGGATGCTGCTGCTGGTATTCACCTTGGCTGTCGTGGTGTAAGGTGGTGTGTCTACGTTCTGTCCAGTTGATGTGACTGTATATTCACTTTTTAGACTGCTGCTGCCATTCTAGGGAAAAACAGGTTTTGCAAAGATTTGGAAATCAAGTACGATGAGAGACTGCGAGAGAGAGAGTAAGTGCCAAAAGAATTTGTTATCAATTATTGAACAATTTGAAAATGTAGCTTACTGCTGATGGGTATCTTGGCTTATGAATGGTAGATTTGACAATGGAGAGCACTATTTGATGTGTTTTTAATCACTGAAAACTGAACTATTCACATCAGGGATAATAAATTGTTTGCAGAATAATGAAGCAGAGCCAAAATTTAGTGATGAACATTGTAACTATGATGCTTTAATGATTTCAATAAGGTAAGATTTAGTGTTTAAGGAGCAGCACATGATTGTAGCATTTCCTGTTTGAATCTTCTTTCTCTCAGAAATTCCAGTTCTTCTGAAATCAGCAAGACCTTATTATTTACTTTTAATTGGGAGGGTGCTTGTGTGATTTTGTTTCCTTTTTTCATGTCTTTTTCAAAAATTCTGAATTGAAGATGGATGCATCCTCTGTTGTGGAGACTTCACAGGTCTTTAGAGAAAATACTGGCTTCTTACATGCGAAAAATAATTCCCTGTAGCCTTTCTGCAAGCAAAAAGTAAATGGAGTTTATCCTCACGTGAAGGGTTGTATACAAAAATCCTTGCACTGTGACCTCAGTCACAAAGACACTTGAATTTTGTATGCTGGGGATGAGTGTCAGTGGAGGAAAAAATCTCCAGGCAAAGATCAGGCTGAGGGTCATGTTTTGAATGTCCATGCTTTAAATGAGAAGGTGCTCTTAATGTATTTGTCTACCCAGCATATCTATCTATCTATCTAGATATGTATATCTGCTGTTTAAAAGGATATGTATAAAAATATTTCCTCACCCAAAACTGGGATAAAATGTAAAAGGTAGCTAAGCCTTGAGAATCCAAGAAAACAAAGCTGTGAAGAGCTGTTTGCACCCTCCGGAAGGGGCACAGGAGACCTGACACATCCTGCCAAACCCCCCTTTTCCCTTACAGAAATACGGTGTTGCTGAAGGAAGGCCTTTGGCTGACCTCAAGGCTATAGCAAAGGATGCTGGAGAACAATGTCCTTCATTCACACCTTCTGGAGGAGAAACACTGGATGAAGTATGGTATTTATTTATTTATGCCCTGCTTTCTAGGCTTTTTTATTAGTCCAACTGCAGCTACTGGGAGCTTCCTACTGAGAGCTCAGCCCAACCAGAGATATTTTCTAAGCTAAAAAACACTGCTTGGTCTGGTAACAGTGGCTGCCAAGTGGGGAATCTCTTTATAACTAAAATATTGATTTTGAGACAGATTCCTCATGAAGCTCTGGCTCACAGTGGGATGAGAACAATTGCTTTCTGGAGGGCAGAGGAGTTTGCACAGCAGTCAGTGACTTATATTGGCTTCTGAGCCTTGTCTGTGAGAAATCTTTGTCTTTTAACTGAAGTAGTTACGTGTCAGATTTCTGAAAGGCAAAATCTGCGCTTGCTTCACAACGATCTCTTCCTTCTTCCCAATGTTCCCTTCTGGCCTTTCCCTGCAGGTGAGAGAGCGTGTGAGGGATTTTTTTGAATTCCTGTGCCCGCTGGCTGTTGAGTTGGAGCAGCAGGAGCACGGCAAGCCTGGTGCACCAGGCAGGAGCTCAGGAACATCTGGAGAACAGTTTGTTTTCCCTTGGACAAACCACTGCAGTGAGGCGGAGCCGAGCTCTGAGGATGCCGGATCTTCCATGATGTTAGATGCCAATATTTTGGTGGTGAGTCATGGAGCTTACATGAGGAACTGGATTGGCTATTTTGTTTCAGATCTCAACTGTACCTTACCAGCAAATTTAACCAAGTCCCAACTGTCTTCTGTCAGTCCCAATACAGGAGTCAGTCATTTCATTATAAAACTTGAAAACAGGAATTTGTTAAAACCCAAAATCACGTGTGTCTGTCTTAATCAAGACTCTCACTTAGTGGATGTGGGAGTTGAATGTGTAGCTTCAAAAGTGTTTTACGAGTCTCTGTGGGGGGAAAGTGGGATTAGATCACCATTTTGCTAAGCTTGGGAAAAGTATCTGTAGTAATTACTGGGATTGACTGGAACTGCTGACACTAAACTGCAAAAAGTTTAGTGCAACTGCATGCAACTGATTGCCATCTTAAAAAACACAATTTGCATGGTCCTAGTGACCAGTATAAGTTGGCAGTAGCAAAATAAAACAAATCTCTGTTCTCAGAAACATAATACTTCTAGTCACTTGCATATCTGCTCCTACAGCACATATTTCAAACAACTCCTTTGCATTACTCCATAATTATTTTGGTTACCTCCAAGTGAAAGGGTTGGGGAGGGGAGTGGTACCTCAAAGCCGAGCTATACTGTATTCTTGTTTTATTATGAAATGCTGTATTGTAATAGGAAACATAAATGTTGTTTTAAAATAAATTTTTGAATGCAATAGTAGTGAAACACGGCGTTTTAAAAATTAGTATTTTAGGCAAAGGTTAGTATTGTTGAAATCAGAGTTAATAAGCAAACCCAGCTGGGGTTAATTAAAGGATTAATGATTAGCTAAAGAGAGGTTTGAAATAAGTTTTAAAGTTTAGGTAACTGATTGCTTGTCATTTTATATTTGCTCAGCTGTGCTTATAATGAGAAACAAAAAACACTGATTAATAGATCTAAAGAAATGTAGACAATTACTAATTTTTCTATTTGAAAACTCATTGAAAAGGAACAAAGGGAGGAACTGGAAGTTCCCCAAAGGTAATTTGTATTGTCAAAAACCAGAAAGGCAGAAAGGTCAAAGCGAGGAAGATGAGTTTTACTTCATCATTATCCCCCTCCCCTCAACTTATGCGACCACCGACTCAATTTAAAGAATAAACCACGCATGCTTAATAACTATTCATCTAATTACCATATGAAGCGGGGAATGGGAGGTATCAATGTGATTAATGTGTACTTGTATTTTGAATATTCAGAACTTTTATAGATAAATAGACTTTGTATTGCTTTATGCTTTTGCTCTGCGTATTAGGGAGCTATCCCACGCAGCTGCCCGGCGCTGAAATAAACATACATTTTCTAACAACCCTGTTAGAGAGTCTTGTTGCGGTGGTTCGGAACCAAAGGACTTCCGGACAGGTTCCACGGACAGAGGGTTTCCCCCCGGAGCTCCCAGGGGCAGCAGTTGGACCACCAATCCACGGACCCAAGCTCCTGCTATTGGTTACTGGACTTGTCTGTTATGTATTCCCGCTCTGGGAAATTCCCTGTCACTCCATAGTTCATTCGTTGTTCTCTCTGTTCCCCTCCCTGTAGCTGCTGTGGATGTGTCCTTAGAGACTCCAGGGGGAGAAGACTTAGAAAAGGAGAAAGATAACTGGTGGAGAAAGTTCCAAAGAGATAGGAAACCCCTGGAAGGTGAAGTGACCATGGTTTAACCCAGGACAAACCCAAGTAGCCACTGCTAGTGTCCATCATCTCCTCCCTCCCCCTAAGAGCCTTTGTTCTATTCCCTGTTATCTCCTGAGCCCCATTCCTTCCCTATCCCATAGGACCAAATACCCTTAGGCCTTCCCTATACTCCCCCAAACCCCCTGGTGATTGGTGATACGTGGTAACTCTTAAGGCCGTGTCTGAGGGCCCCTCGCTCTCTTGGACCCTGCCTCTCCTCTGTGTGAAGACCTTGCAATAAATCCACTCAGAATTAAAGGCATTCCAAGGGCCCTCTCGTTATTCTCTTCAGCTGATAGCTAAACTGGCTCGTTCCTGCACCACACCGCAGGCCGCAGTTTCTCTGGCTAAGTGTCTCCGAGACGCTGCCAGAGTGCCTTGGGATAGGGGCACTCCTGGAAATATAGCTAACTGGAATCTGTCGTGGCAACGCCGGGCTGGACAGAAAAACCAAACAGCTATAAGTGGCGCCCAACGTCTGGTCTTGAGAAGAACTCAAGCCCCAGAAGAGTGTCCCAGTCCACGCTGTGGTCTGGAGTTCACCCGTTGGAAGCTGCTCCCCAGAAGACGTGCTAAGTTCTATTAGCACTTTCCGAAGGGGGTCTGAAAACCTTCGACACCACAGAAGGCTCAGACCAGCTGAAGGCTCTGCTTTGGACGGCAGTCACCGAGGAAACCAAGAAACAGCAAGGGATCAAGTTCAAGGGTCCACACAGGTAGTATTTCGGGCTGGGGCTTCACTTCGGGATTGTCCAGGCAGGGAGAATTACTCAGGATGGGTAAGACCTTATCCTGTCCTGAACGTGAGGTTTAGTACCAACTTAAAAGCATCTTAAAATCTGCTAACAGAGCTTTCAGCAAAAAGCTCTTGAAGCGTTTCACTAAGTTGGTGTTTCTCTATCACCCTTCTGTTTCTCTCTCTTCCATAAAATCCCTTGATTTCTGGGATCAGGTCGGGGAGAGACTCACGCGTCTTTCAAAAACAGGAGATAATTCATTACGATTGTATTTTCCCTTGCTCATTTTAATTTGTGAAGTTTTAGAAGAGGAGAAAAGTTCGGAACGCGCGTGCCTCCCCGCCCCGCCCCCCCCCAACCCACCTTCCTCCCCTCCCCTTGTAAAGACGCAGAGTGAGGACAAGAACAGCGACAAAAAACTCCAAGAGCCCCCCCAAACCCCCCGGTCCTCCCCCGAGCTTCACCAACCCGCGGCCGAGTCCTCCCCGCCCCCCTTTGGGCCCCCTCCAGCACCCAAAACTCTCACAACTTCAAACCCTCAGGGAAACAAACGAACAAAGGGGCAAGATGGCGTCGGCCATGCGGCCCCTGGAGCCGGAGCCGGACCCAGCCCGCAGGGCGCGGGCGGGGGCGACTGGCCAGGCAACCCTGCCCCCGGCGCCTCCACCAGCCCTCCCACAGAGCCACACTATTCGCAGTTCGTTGCCGCTCCTCCTCCTACAGGGGCGGACCTTCCATCAATGGCGTCAGCGCTGCAAACGCCCACCGCTGGGAACCCACCCCCTGCAGCCGCGGGGGGGGTAGCCGCGCCGTGGCCGCTGGCGTTCGCGGCCACGGGGATGCAAGCCGGGCTGCTTCCGCCCGTGTGGCCCTGGCTGACCCCGGCACAAGCCCCGGTAGAAGCACCGCCAGCGCTGCTTGCCTGGCCGAGACTCGGAGCGGCGCCGCCGGAGGGAACGGCGCCGCCGCCGCCCCAGCTGGCCCCTGCCCCAACGCCGCCCGCCGCCTCACCGTGGCCCGGGTGCCTGCAGCCGGCTGGGGCTGCCCCAGCCCCTACCCCGGCCCATGCCCCTGCCCCTGCTCCAACCCCTGCTCCAGCCCCTCCCCCTGCCCCGGCCCCGGCCCCGCCGCTCCCGCTGCTGCCGCTGCCGCCGCAGCTGCCGCTCTTCCCGACGGCCACGCCCACCACACCCCCAACATACTCCCCAGGCGGTTTTCTAGCAACCACAGTAAACTCTGTCCAGCCTGCCTCCGTCCCGCCCCTAGGGGCGGGCGCACATGGACTCCCGCCGTTCACAGCCCCGGCTCCAATTAACGCCGCTGCTGCCAAAGCAGTGGTTCCCGCGCATCTCCCAGCCTCAGCAATACCTAGTAGCGTGAGCCCACCCCAATCTGCTGCCGAACTATCGCAGGAGAGGGGGGGAATGCTTCCTGGAAGTCAATCAAGATGCCACCAAGAAACCAGTCAGAAAATCACAAACACCGAGATCTTTGCAGCCCCAGTTCAGTACAACCCTCAAGGAGAGAACGCGGTATGGCAACCGATGGGCCTTCAAAATCTCAAAGACATATGTAAAATTGCAAAAGAGTTCGGGTGGGAGTCGTCATATTTTAAAAACATGTTAAACCTGACTTTTGAAACTCAAACCCTAGTACCACATGATATAAAAACGTTGATGTCTGGTATCCTAAATGAAACTCAATTCTGGCTCTGGGAAAGATTGTGGCAGGAAAAATTAAAAGAACTTTTACCAATTTACAAAGTAAACGACCAAACAGCAAATTTAACCCTTGATCATCTTTGTGGCCAAGGAGACATGAGCAAACCTAGGGACCAAGCCACCAACTTGCCACCAGCAGTTCTAGTTGATATTAAAAATACAGCAAAAAGAGCTTTATGGTGCCTGCCTTCCTCTGCTGCCCCTTCAGATAGTTATTCTGCAATCAAGCAAAGACTTGACGAGAGTTTTGTCGATTTTGTGGAAAGATTAAGAGGGGCAGTAATGAAACAAATAGAAGATCCACAGTTGCAGAAAGAGTTCATAAGATCACTAGCTAAAGAAAATGCAAACATAGAATGTAAAAGACTCCTCCAAACCTTACCACGAAATCCAAAGCCAACCATTGCTCAAATGCTAGAGCTTTGTGCTGACATAAAACCTGAACAAACAGACTTTTCCCCCCAACAACTTCCAGTTAAGGGAGCACCCAAGAAAACCGTGGGTGCCGCTGTGACAGCAGACAATAATAAGGACACCCGCAAATGCTTCAATTGTGGGTCTCCTCACCATTTTGCAAAGAACTGTCCCAAACCCCGAAAAATTAACAACTCTTCCAAGCCGTTTACAGGTCCAGAAACTCCTCAGCCACAGGGAAACTGGACAACGAGCGTGGAGCAGCACCACGCGTTGACACAAAACTAAAGGCTGCAACACCGATCCCTTCCACCGTGTCCCCAACGAAACCACCAGCACCTGCGAACACCTGGGCCCCGCGTCTGAATGTGGTGAGTGCCACTGCAAACCATTTCACCAAACCCACATTCCATCATATCACAGTTTCTGTTTCAGGAAACATCGACTCTCGAACTGACATTCTAGTGGTGGGGAACTCGTTGAGAGGACCACCAGAACTGTTTGTGTTACCTGAAATCCACACTGTGTCCCCCGGTATGAATTTCCAGATCACAGTCACTTGCACAAACACCCCCTGGTTTCTTCCACAATGGACTTGGGTAGCACAGGCCATAGTGATACCTAGAGATTTTCCTCGACTGCACCGAACCCCGTGTTCTTTCTGGGCCGAAGTTGTTGGAGAAGACAAGCCAACTCTTAGCTGCAAATTGACCAATGGAAAAGCCACAACTTACCTAGATGGGATGATAGACACCGGAGCGGATGTTACCATCATCTCCAAGGCAGATTGGCCAATGCATTGGGCTCTGAGACCTTCTGTGGGGACAGTTTCTGGTATTGGGGGATCCTCTCCTTCCATGAGGAGCATGAATTCAATCTCCATAGAAGGACCTGATGGTCACATAGCCTCCGTCAAGCCCTTTGTGGTACCATCAGGCTTCACCCTATGGGGCAGGGATCTCCTCTCACAGTGGGGAACTCGAATAGAAATACCATCTCCTGCAAAAAATTTTTAATCGGGGCCACTGAGAGGCGCTCCACCCCAGCCCTGACTTGGAAAACTGATAAACCCATCAGGGTGGAACAGTGGCCCCTCTCCAAGGAAAAATTAAGCGCCCTGGAATCTCTAGTAGAAGAACAGCTTGCCAAAGGCAACATTGTTCCAACAGACAGTCTTTGGAACTCCCCTGTCTTTGTGATACGAAAACCCGGAAAGGACAAGTGGAGACTTCTTCATGATTTGCGAGAGATCAATAAAGTGATAGAAGAAATGGGTCCATTGCAGCCAGGTCTACCATCGCCCTCTATGCTCCCCCGAGAGTGGCCTTTAGTAGTCATTGACATCAAGGACTGCTTTTTCAGTATTCCTCTTAATCCTCGCGATGCTCCTCGCTTTGCTTTCTCAGTCCCTTCAGTCAACCGGGAAGCCCCAATGAAGCGGTATCACTGGCAAAAACTACCAATGGGAATGGTGAACGCCCCCGTTCTCTGCCAGTGGTACGTCTCCAAAATCCTCTCACCTGTCCGAAAAGCCTTCCCCAAAGCAATCATTCTTCACTACATGGATGACATATTAGTTTGTGCCCCTCAAAAAGACTATCTAGACACCACCCTGAAAGAGACTGTGAAAGCCATCGAAAGTGCAGGCATGGAAATTCAATCTGAAAAGATTCAACACACCTGCCCCTGGTTGTACCTCGGCATTCGCATCGGCGAAAGAACCATCGCACCCCAGCAACTTGTCATCCAGGACGACCCCAAGACCCTACGGGACCTACACCAGCTCTGTGGGTCCATCAACTGGGTTCGTCCTCTGCTGGGTCTGACGACAGAAGACCTTGCCCCCTTGTTTCAGCTTCTGAAAGGAGGCAAAGGTCTGGACTCGCCAATTTCCATCACTCCGGAAGCCAAGGACGCTATTGGTAAGGTGCAACAAGCGCTCTCTTCCAAGCAGGCGCATCGGACAGCTCCAGAACTGCCTTTCAGGTTCATCATACTAGGAAAGGTACCACACCTACATGGACTGATATTTCAATGGGACGAGAAGTTGAAAGACTCTCTTCTCATCATAGAATGGGTTTTTCTTCCACACCAGCCTTCCAAAAGTATTACAACACCACAAGAACTAGTAGCTCAGTTGATCAAAAGAGCCCGAAAAAGACTCCGCACCCTGGCAGGGTGTGATTTTTCATGGATTTATGTTCCTTGGCGAATGAAAGATGTAGAAGAACTACTCCAGACCAATGAGCCCCTCCAGCTAGCCCTCGACAGTTATCCAGGCCAAATCACAGGTCACAAATTGAAACACCATCTCTTTAATACTAAATTCAATTCGGCACCCAAATTCCTCCAAAGTAAAACACCTTTAAATGCCCTGACAGTCTTTACAGATGGCTCAGGGTCCTCTCATAAGTCAGTGCTGACCTGGAAAAACCCAGAGACTCAGGAGTGGGAATCTGAAGTTCAAGTAGTGGAAGGATCCCCACAAATTGCAGAACTAGCAGCTGTTGTAAGAGTGTTTGAAAAATTCCAGGAACCTCTAAACTTGGTCACAGATTCAGCATATGTGGCCGGGATAACTGCCCGAGCAGAACACTCACTCCTCAAAGAAGTAGACCACCCAAAACTCTTTGGGTTGCTCTCAAGATTAGTGTATCTGTTGTCACATCAAAAGCACCCCTTCCATGTCATGCACGTGAGATCGCACACAGATCTCCCTGGATTCATTGCTGAGGGAAACCGCAGGGCAGATGCCCTCGCTATGCCAGTGCAAATGTCCAATGTTCCTGATAGCTTTGCACAAGCCAAACTCAGCCACCAGTTTTTTCATCAAAATGCCCCAGCTCTCAAGCGAATGTTTCACCTTTCCCTTGAGCAGGCTCGAGCAATAGTAGCCACCTGCTCAAACTGCCAGAAATACCAAGTCCCCTCCTTAAATCCAGGAGTGAACCCCCGGGGACTCAACAGTTGCCAGATTTGGCAAATGGATGTCACTCACGTCGCCCAGTTTGGACGGTCAAAATTTGTGCATGTATCTGTAGACACTTTCTCAGGAGCAGTCTTTGCCTCTGCTCACACTGGTGAGAAAGCAAAAGATGTCACGAAACATCTCATGATGGCCTTCTCTATGCTGGGGACACCACAAGAAATAAAAACTGACAATGGTCCCGCATACACTTCCCACAAATTTAAAGAATTCCTTCAACAATGGGGAATCAAACATGTTACTGGCATCCCTCATTCTCCCACAGGTCAATCCATTGTAGAACGCACCCACCAGAACATCAAAAAGCTCCTTAACCAGCAGCAAAGAGAAACAGAAAAATTATCACCTATAGAGCGCCTTTGTAAAGCTCTTTTTACCATCAACTTTTTAAACAATTCGTTCGCTGAACCTGTCCCCCCCGTGTTTCGGCATTTTTCTAATTCGACTCAAGCCAAATTAAAAGAACAACCACAAGTGCTGGTTAAGGACCTTGAAAGCGGACAAGTGAAAGGGCCCTTTCGACTTATTGTTTGGGGAAGAGGGTATGCTTGTGTTTCTACCTCAGCAGGACCCATGTGGGTACCAGCGCGTAACATCAAACCCTATCGAGAAGCAAGCCCTGAAAACAGTGATGCAGACAAACAACAAGAGCAAGACAAAGCGGCGTGGAAGAGAAGACGCCGCAAGGATGAAGACAGAGATCCACCGAAGCGACGAAACAGTTTTTAAACCCCCTGTCTTTTCAGAGTTTTCCCCCCAGATGTTTCCCTAGTGTGTTTCCCGAACCTAACCCTATCCCGGTGGGGGGAAGAGAAAAATGAGAAATGCTTTTAGTAAGTAGTTAAGTGCTACAATTACCCAGTACCCTAATGTGTGTTCCCTTTCCGTTAAGGAAGGAAACCCTGAACCCCCAGAGAACCCAGAAGATGGAGACAACTCATCTCTCTCTGTGGCTGTTAGCCCTCGCCTTTTCAAGAGTGTCCCCATGGCTCGCTCAACAGCCAAAAGAAAATGTGTGGGTGACACTAGCAAAAGTATTAAAGCAAGACAGCATGTGCCTCAGTTTAGATAGTGCATCTAACCCCATGTCCACGTGCCTGGTCGGAGTCCCTGGGAACTCCAGAGAGTTCAAAGCTATGGGCAGAGGAGCTCACCCAGCCCATAGCTGGGACAGATGGATGAGGACCCTTCCTCATGCGAGCTCCGAACCCCAAGAGTTAGACTTGTTGGGGTCAGCCAAACCACACTATTGCACTCACTTTAGCACCATATATGATTGGCAAGATTCTCCCTCTCGAAAGAGAGGACCATACAAAGATGTCTCACCAATTGATAAAAAGTCTTACTCAGATTCCATATGGTGTAATGATACTGAAATCACATGGTCCAACTCCATCAAAGATCCTAGAGTGCTCCCTAATGGGGTTTTCCTCATCTGTGGAGACCGAGTATGGGCCGGAATACCTTCTCGTCTTAAAGGGGGTCCCTGCACTCTTGGAAAACTTACCCTGCTGGCACCTGACAAAACGCAAATCCTGAGTTGGCAGAACAAATCCCAATTGGCACGACACAAAAGGCAAATCCAGGATTTGGACCCAAATTGTGACAGCGAAGTTGTCGGGTGGTCATTTTCAAAAAGGGTAGCTGCCTCTCTTTTTCTACCCTGGGCAGCTGCAGCGAAAGCCCTCGGTGAGCTTTCTCACCTGGAGTGCTGGCTGGGTAAGCAAGCCAATCTGACCTCGAGTGCTCTGACACAGCTCCTAGAAGATGAAGAAGCCACTAGGCAAGCAACACTCCAGAACCGAGCAGCTATTGACTTCCTCTTACTAGCCCACGGGCATGGCTGTGAAGAGTTTGAAGGCATGTGCTGCTTGAACTTATCCTCCAACAGCCAAAGCATCCGCAAAACTCTCCAACAAATGAAGGATCAACTTCACCAGCTGAAGACAGAAGGCAAAGATTGGCTTGACCACTTGATGGACCAGTGGGGACTTTCAGGGTGGGGGGTCAGAATCCTCCACTCAATTCTGTGGGTGTTACTAACAATCGTCATTACCTTGTGTGTTCTCGCTTGTGTTAAAAATCTTTTGTTGTCCTTCATCCAACGGGCCTTTTTAGGAAAAACAGAAGGGGGAGATGTAGCTGCTGTGGATGTGTCCTTAGAGACTCCAGGGGGAGAAGACTTAGAAAAGGAGAAAGATAACTGGTGGAGAAAGTTCCAAGGAGATAGGAAACCCCTGGAAGGTGAAGTGACCATGGTTTAACCCAGGACAAACCCAAGTAGCCACTGCTAGTGTCCATCATCTCCTCCCTCCCCCTAAGAGCCTTTGTTCTATTCCCTGTTATCTCCTGAGCCCCATTCCTTCCCTATCCCATAGGACCAAATACCCTTAGGCCTTCCCTATACTCCCCCAAACCCCCTGGTGATTGGTGGTACATGGTAACTCTTAAGGCCGTGTCTGAGGGCCCCTCGCTCTCTTGGACCCTGCCTCTCCTCTGTGTGAAGACCTTGCAATAAATCCACTCAGAATTAAAGGCATTCCAAGGGCCCTCTCGTTATTCTCTTCAGCTGATAGCTAAACTGGCTCGTTCCTGCACCACACCGCAGGCCGCAGTTTCTCTGGCTAAGTGTCTCCGAGACGCTGCCAGAGTGCCTTGGGATAGGGGCACTCCTGGAAATATAGCTAACTGGAATCTGTCGTGGCAACGCCGGGCTGGACAGAAAAACCAAACAGCTATACCTCCCCTCCCTAAACCCCATTTGATCATGTACCCCAGCCCCTCCCCTGTATTGTCCCCTGCCCTCATCCTATTGGGTGTTGTTCCTCCCTTAAATACCGATGTAATAAGCTGCTCTTGTCTCTTGGTTCATGTGCTCCCTTTGGAGGCAATAAACCTACCGAAATCACATACCAAGGGACCTCCTTCTCTGGTAGTTCTTTGCTGTTTCACCACGCTCCGGGGGCAACATCTCCCCGGACCGAAACGCGGACCAGCTGTGCCCGCAGTAGGCACTCCGAGGAAGTCTTCCAGATCGCGAACGACTTCCTAGGGTAGCACTGGGACTCCGCTGCTGGTACCAGGGTGGGACCGAAGCAAGGGAACGCAACAAAGTGGCACACCGAACAGAGACTCCGACCTCTCGGGGTTCCCTGCGAGCGACCTGGATACGCACCAGCGGTCCGGATAGCGCCTTCGGGACGTCGCTCCCCTAGCAAGAACCTCCGCGTTCTAGTGGTGGACTTGCAGGGGCCGTCAGCAACTGTTCTGGAGCGTCTGAAGTGTGTACGTTAGCTGAACGGACTGACGAGACCAGAGACCCTTGCTCTTTTGGATGTTTCTCCCTCCGGAGCCGGTGACGGCAACTGAAGCTGGGATCGAGGAACCAAGACCCACACGGAGCGGTGAGGTTTGGCGGCTGCGGAATGCGGTGGGAAAGGACCAGGATCCGCGCGCGGCGGCGAAGCTCGGTGCCCGTGATAGCGGCGGGAAAGCCACCGAGAACCGAGCGCGGACGGTGAGGTCTAATCCGCCATAGGCAGCGGGAATCAGGCTCGAGGGAGAGTTTTGTACCGTATAAAAATAGCAAGGAGGCTTTTATTCGGAGACAATGGGTATTAAGCTGTCCCAAGTAGAGCAGGAGTTTTATGTCCAAGTTAAAGAGACCCTAAAGTTAAAAAACGGGAAAGCTAATAAGAGGGCTTGGAAACGTTTTGTTAAATGGATCTTTGCCTATGTCCCTCTTGCTTCTGCTTCTTCTGTTAAAACTCTGAGTTTTTGGGAGTTAGTAGAAAAACGTTTAGAGGCAGTGGAGAGAGGGGGTGATGTTTCTGTCCGAAAATTTTTCCCGTTGTTGATTTTAATTTGTTATACTTTGCGTAATTGTCCTGAAAGTTCGAAATCCCCGACTCACCCACCCCACGTTCCTAATTCCCCTTTTCCCAATCCCTCTTCCCCGCTGCAGGGAAGCGCGCCCCTCAGTTCTCCCCGCTATGAGACTGATTCCCTCATAGCGAGCTTCACCCCAAACCCTTTCTCCGAGCCCACAGCCAAACTCGCGCCGGCTGCGCTCCCCCATTGTTCCGAGTTTAAAGATGGCGGCGGCCTCGTGGCGCCGTGCCTACACCCCTGCGCCCACTGCGCAGTCTCACGCCGAAAGCCCGCGAATCCTCCCAACTCCTCCCACGGCTCCTTCCCCTTCGCGTCGATTGGCCCCGCGTCGGGTTCCCCCCCGCGGCCGATGATGTCTTCGCGTCGGGTCCCTCCCCTCGCGCCGGAGGTCCCTGCCCCAGCCCGAGGGAGATCCCCGCCCCACCCCGCGCCTGGACTGCTCATATCAACTGCAGTCCCACCCCTGACCACCGCCCACTTCCAGATCCCCACGCTCCCTCATTCACACCCCGGGATTGGGGGCCAAAAAGTGGGGAGGCTGAAGCCTGTGATGCAGCCGGTCAGCCAGACCCTGCAGTGGCATCAGGTGTGCACAGCTCTCAGGGTAACAACCCACGATGGGAATCACAGTCACCTGCAGCCTTGTGAGAGCCTAGCAAAGTGGAGAGAGAGCTTGGGAGAGATTCTCCTCACTTTAAAGGTGTGCTGGTCCCATCTGACATAAAAACAATCCTGACAGGCATTTTAGTTAAGGTTCAGTATCGGGTGTGGGAAAAGATATGGAAGCAGCAGCTTCAAAGCCTGCTGAACAGTTCTAATCACCCTCCACCTAAGTCTTCCACAGGCTCCTGGACACCACATGCTCCATCCCATTTGAGAAACGGATCGGCACCATGCTCCTCAAAGAAATTAAAAGCTGAATCCACTGTGTCCTGCTCTCCATCACCACCCATGCCACTGGAGACCCCATCAGAGGCGATCCCAGATGACCAGTCACTTGAACCACGATGGCTGAAGTTAGTAGGCATCACAACTCTCCACCCAACACATCCACCAGAGCAGATCCAGTCGCATCCACCAACAGATGCTGCTCCACAGAGATCAGCGTGGAAGAGAAGGAAAAAGAAAACTCCAAACTTCGACAGTCATCAAGAAAAATCACTGAGACCCTTCTTCTTGATATCTTCCCCTTAGACTCTCCTGAAACCTACCCCATGTACCTCCCATACCCCAATCATTCCCAGTCCTGTAGAGAGACAATGATTTAACAATGTTTGTTTATTTGCAGATTTTCAAGACTTTGCTTTGGATTTCAGTTATTATCTTCATTGTACTAGCAAATCACTTTCTTTAAGTAAAAAGACAGGGGGAGATGTTGCAGTGGTTCGGAACCAGAGGACTTCCGGACAGGTTCCACGGACAGAGGGTTTCCCCCCGGAGCTCCCAGGGGCAGCAGTTGGACCACCAATCCACGGACCCAAGCTCCTGCTATTGGTTACTGGACTTGTCTGTTATGTATTCCCGCTCTGGGAAATTCCCTGTCACTCCATAGTTCATTCGTTGTTCTCTCTGTTCCCCTCCCTAAACCCCATTTGATCATGTACCCCAGCCCCTCCCCTGTATTGTCCCCTGCCCTCATCCTATTGGGTGTTGTTCCTCCCTTAAATACCGATGTAATAAGCTGCTCTTGGCTCTTGGTCCATGTGCTCCCTTTGGAGGCAATAAACCTACCGAAATCACATACCAAGAGACCTCCTTCTCTGGTAGTTCTTTGCTGTTTCACCACGCTCCGGGGGCAACATCTCCCTGGACCGAACGCGGACCAGCTGTGCCCGCAGTAGGCACTCCGAGGAAGTCTTCCAGATCGCGAACGACTTCCTAGGGTAGCGCTAGGACTCTGCTGCCAGTACCAGGGTGGGACCGAAGCAGGGAACGCAACAGAGTCTTTGTCTGTCTCAAGTTGGGTATCGATATTAGATCAATACTCATATTTTAAGAAATCAGTAGAACCTAGGAAGGAGCATTGCCCATTGGGAAAGGTTTGGTGCAGAGCCAGGGGATGTGATTGCCACTGAATATCTGTGAGACCTCTGGGCAAGTCTCCTTTCCATTTGCAAAGTGGGAATGACGATAAACCTACCTCACCAGGAGTATTTCCTAAGAAATTGTTCAGGTTGTCGACATCTCTGTTGAAGAGCACTGTACACAAACACAGAGTATTTATTTTTAGCTGTGAGCAGGATGAGGAACTTCGTGTGCACATAGTAATGGTCTCTTTTCTGGAAAAGGAGCTTTCTCTCTGGGGTGAGCTTTACCTGACTGGAATCATTCTGTCAGCTGCAGTCATGTACTTGATTCTATGAATATTTTTGCCTAGAATGAGGCAAGTTTGATTGTTTGGGGATTATTGGTGTTAATACTGCATTCTTTCCCCACTGGGGTGTTTGTGGTGTTACAGTGTGAGCTTATCTGGTTTATGTTGTTTATAAGATTCACGTATTTTTTTCTTCATCTGCATATTTTAAGCCTCTTTGGAAAAAAAAAATAAAAATTAAAGGTTCCTGAATAGAACTCCCATTTCATCTGTATTTCTTTTGAGGTAAAAATCTTCCTTAATATTGCCCTGTGAAACTTTGCCCAGATTCACATAACTTCCTCTTTTTTCTTCCTGAAAAATCCCAAGCTGGCCTTTTACTGTGAAAAAGACTCTTAGGGCTGGTGTTGTTTAAAAATGTCCATAGCTCTTTTTCAGTAATAAAATAATTCCTTCTCAGTATACTGAAGGAAATAAGTCTTCACAGGAAGCTAAAATGGGAATATGGACTTTTGCATGGACTCCTCAAGCTCTTTGTGAAATGCATCTTCCTTGAAGGCTCCTCAATACTAAATTGATGGTCACAGCCAATGAAGATAGAAAAGCTTTAACTATGACTTCTAACAGAGTTAATGGTAGGAGAGTGGGGCAGGAGTTCATTCTGAATTTGCCTGTCCCTGGTAGTGCCAGTTTATTTCAGGCAGGCCACTTAGATAGCAGGGAATTCCCCTGTCAGTGCTTTAAACAGCTGAAACATTCCTGGAATTGCCATGCCCTGAATTTTGCCAGTCATTCCATCAATTTTTCTTGGAGCCAGACTAACGGAGTTGAAAATGCGGGAGGATGAGTGGAAATGGGACATGTTTTTCTTCCTGAGTCTGTCATTTTGTCAGATATTTCAAGACACACCAGTGATTGGGGTGCTTCTCACTTTAAAAGGCTTCTTTTTCTTTCTTGCCTCTCTCAAGCAGGTAATTAATATTTTGTTCTTGCTGATGATGCCATAACTTAGGAGAATATCTATTTCTTTGTTAAGTGCTTTGCCACTGCTTGGGTAACACTATTACCAGAGGGATTTTTGGACTCTTCCTCTATAATATGCTTTACCTTCTTTTTTTGTATTTATAGGTCATTAAAATTTACACCCAGCCTAAGAAACCTGTCTGTATCATTGTTTTCTGTCACTTATTGTTACCAAATTCTTTCCATGTTGTAACTCTCACACAGGGCAAGAAGATGGTACAGTGGTGCCTAACAAGGAAAAATACCAAAGGGTGAAACCACTCAGGTTTTCTAAACAGCTCCTATGTTAATGAAGTCACATTTTTCAGAGAAAACGCATCAGAATCTCCCAATTCAGACTTCGTAAAATGCAGTAAAATGCTGCAAACACATCTGCCAGTGGCCAAGGGAGTACAAGCAGTCAAGAGTGTCCTGCAGTTGCCCAGATGTGCTTTTTCCCTCAGTATCTTCTCCTGACATTGCTGGAGACAGGACACCAGCCTAGGTGGGCTTATAGCCTGCCCTAAAATAGTTGCAATTGTTATTTCTCCTTTGTTAGGTCAGATGTCAGGTTCCCTCTGCATTAAAAAGTCACTAATTTTGGAAGCTCCTGAAGCTAATTCTAAAAGCTGTTTTCTTTAGATCTGTGTCTAGTACTCCTCTTTTTAAGTTTTTACAGTGACACTGAGACTAAATCTTTTTTTGGTCAAGTGACTCTTGTGCATGTGTACAGTAAATCTGTGTAGCGGTGGTTCTGAACCAGGAAGGATTAGAGTCCCTCCATAGACTTGCAGAGGACGAAGACCTCTGGTGGCATGTTCCACAGACAGAGAATTTCCCCCGGAGCTGCCAGAGACAATGGTTTAGACCACCAAGCCACGAACCCCAAGTTCCTGCTATTGGTTCCTTGATTTGTCTGTTATGTATCCCAGTTCTGGAACATTCCCTGTTACCCAGTTGTTCATTCGTTGTTCTCTCTTCCCCCCTCCTCTCCCTGAACCTCATTTGACTGCGCACCCTGGACCCTCCCTTGTATCGCCCCTGCACCCTCAGATTATTGGATGTTATCCCTCCCTTAAATACCCACGTCATGAGCTATTCGGGGCTCTTAGTCCCTGAGCTCCCTTGGGGGTAATAAACCTGCCAAACCCTCATACTAAGAGTCCTCCTTCTTTGGGTAGTTCTTTGCTATCCTGCAGTGCTCTGAGGGCACCAACACCTCAGCCCGACGCAGACTAGCGGAGCCCACCGCCGGCTCCCCGAGGAAGCCTCCCCGATCGGAACGCGGACAGCTTCTCAGGGTCGTGCTAGCGCTCTGCTGCCGGGATCAGAGCGGGATTAAGAAGCAGGGAACGCGACAAATCTGTACAGTTTATTTGCATCATTGGAAAGGAGAGCTGCAGCAATAGATGGGTTGGTTAGGAATAGTAACAGAACATAAATATTTGAGGGATTACTCAGCAGTGGCAATGGATGCTGGCTCCACCATCATCTCACAGGTCTGCCTCTCCTCGAGCAGCCATTGGGCAGAGAACTGTTGAAGAATGTTTTCCAGACATAGCCCTGCCTTTGCAATAGGAAGAGGTTTTTCCTTTCTTTTTTTTTTTCCTTTTTTTTTCCTTTTCATTTAGAACAGAATTTAAATCAGATGCATTCTCTGTCCAAGCTTTTGGCTGCCTCAGATCCACAGCCCATATGTCCGGACTTAAAATATGTTAGATTTCCCCCAGATGTGTCCTGCTTTTGAGGGCTTTGGCCATGAGCCTGAGGTTTTTGGATCTTTGTAATCCCAGGCAAATGGCAGCTGCATGGGCACAAATGGACTGCACAGTGATTTGTGAGCTGCTTTTCTGGCATCCATGGATATGGCAGAGCCCCCGTGGGGGATCTGTGTGTGTGTGGTGACTCCAGTGCCATTCAGGAGGGTTTCCTGTGTGCCAGACAGCTCTGGCATCACCTGCAAACAGCACTGGGGTTCCTGGGGTGCAGGGACCCCGTGTGGCAGTGGATTACCTGAATTGCCAGAGGCTGGCAGCAGAGCTTGTAAGGGCACAGAGGGTGTGGCACAGGAGGATACTGGGATAAACCCCAGGAATCGACCAGGCTGTTACTGATCACCAAAGGAATGCACCTGAGGTGCAGGCAGAACTCCTTTGGGGGCATAACTGAGTGTAATATTTTTTCCTTCTGATGCCCAGTTGGGTCATCCAGCCATAGCTGAATGGGAGCAGGGTGGTGCACCAGACTTGACTGTAATGAGTCCTGAATGTATTTTGGAAGAGCTGTCCATTGAAAAGTGAATTTACCGAATTTAAAAGCTGAGGTGAGAAAAGGAGGTTTGATTTCAGATGGGCAGGAATCACAAAATTAGTTTTAGAATAATGGAATATCCTGAGTTGGAAGGGACCTACAAGAATCATTGAGTCCAGTTCCTGGCCCTGCATGGGACAGTCCCAAGAATCACACAACTTAATTCTACTTCTCCAAAGAAATTTAAATAATGGTTAATGCAACAAATTCTGAAGGAGAAAGTAATTACAGACAAGAGAGGTAAATTAAACTTGGAATCTAATTAAAGGAGTTTTTACCATAAGTAGTTCACACTAGACTAAATGGGTAGTTCTTTGATGAAGTAACTAATGTATAGGCAAGGGAAAAATGAAACATGATCTAGGTGAATTTTAATTGAATTCTTAATGCCACAATAGAAACCATCAGCTCAGCTGGAAAAGATAAATGTTGCTTAGGAGAAAAAAAAGGTGAAGTAGGTATGCAAGGAATTAGTGGGCACAGAAGTAGTAATGTTCAAGGTCAAGCACTGAGCTGGAGTAAAGCTGCTATTTAAGTCCCTCAGGGGGCAATTTTTTGTAATGACTTTGAATAAAAATACAGGAATGTGGAAATATTAGTGAGAAGGCATCATCAATAACTATGTGGGGCAGAATAGCATGAAGAGGAGGAAATTAAAAACTTCCAATCCTACAACTGCTTGAGTTTTCACAGGATGGGTGAGGCTGGACCCTGACAGTGACTCATGTGGCGCCACCTCCCTGCTCCAGCAGGGCCATCCCAGAGCACATGGCACAGGATTGTGTCCAGACTGTTCTGGAATATCCCCAGTGAGGACACTCCACACCCTCTCTTGACAATCTGTTCAGGGCTCGGTCACCACACAGGACAGAAATTCTGCCTCCTGTCCAGGTGGAACTTCCTGGGCATCAGTCCCTGCCCATTCCTCTGGTGCCATTGCTGGGCCCCCCAGAGCAGAGCCTGGGCCCTGCTCGGAACCCTCCTTGCAGAGGCTTTTAATTTACCAAGTGTCTTTTATCCAGAGATCTTTGAGCCAGGATCACAAATAATTCCCAGCAGGACTGAACTGACAGACCAGTGGTTTCCCATTGCTTGTAAAAGACATTTCCCAATTGTCTGGGTTTGAAGGACAGGTGTCTGTTAAGGAAGGCAGGAGCCTCCCTTGGAATGGGAAACTGTAACCCTTCTCCCTCCAAGTTATTATAAATTTGAAATCAAGAGGCTCTCAGGCAAAGATATGGGAATAGGAATAACAGTTCTTTACTACTATCTAAAACAAGGATAACAAACAACAACAACTATAACGTTAACCAACAAACAGAACCAGAAACTCAGTGGCAGCTTGCTCGGCTTCAGGCACTTTTTCCCTTTGGTACAGTTCCAGTCACAGCCTGCAGGGACGCTCTGGGTGCGATGATTCTTTGGCGGCTGCAGGGGCGCTCCGGCGTGAGCTCAGGTAGCACACGGCAATGGCAACTGCCCGAAGCACGGAGGGATGGAGGAGAGCCCTTGCTCCACAGACTCTCAGGAGGGGCAGCTGGTGTTGGTGCCACAGCAGGATCTCCGGACACAGGGAGCTGGGACGGTAAGGGGTCTCCACGTGCAGGGAAAAACCCCGCTACAATGTAGCGGAGAAAAGCGGGCTGGTGGCAGGCAGGTCGGCTCCGGATGGGGCAGAGGGCAGAGACTCACAGCAGACAGACCGGCAGCTCCGCGCTGGCTTCTCAGGGGCCGTGGGTTCAGCAGACAGCAGCTCCGACCGTCCAGCTCCGAGGGTCCCGAGCAAGAGAGCGTGACCTCCCCCCTGCCCTTGCTTTTCAGTCTCTCCAAATCTCGTGTTGTCAGCCCGGCTTCCATGAGGGGCAATTCTACCCCACCCTGCCAAGGAGAAAGGCTCTAGCCTTGTGCTTTGTTTCTCTTAAGTACCCAGTCATTTGTGTCTTAGCAACCCATGGGAGAAAAATTCCTGAGGAAAAGAACGAAATCCAACCTTCAACATTCTCCACCCTGAATTTTTTTCCCATGCAATCGCCTTACATCAAATTTAAACCTTCGAGGTATATACATACATGCAGATACAGATACAAGCACAGTGTCATAAGTAGTTCACCCTAAAACAAGATCTCCTTGAGGTATGCATCGGGTCTCTCCATCCCTTTGCATCACCCACCAGGTGCAGCCTGGTCCCTGAGCAAAGACAACCCCCCGGATGGGATGGTCTTTACTTGAGGCAGAGTTTACCCAAACAGTCTTTCCCAGCATACCTCTCATGTGTACTACTGGAACTTTATCTGTTCGCAAGGGGTCAGAGTGGGCAGGCTTGGCCTGGCTGGAGGAACCTCGGGTGTTCACTAACTACGTGGCCTTTGCTAAATTAGTCTCCCAGTTCTTGAACGTCCCCCCACCCAGTGCTTTCAAGGTGGTTTTGAGCAGGCCATTGTACCGTTCAACTTTCCCAGCTGCTGGTGCATGATAAGGGATATGGTACACCCACTCGATGCCATGTTCCCTAGCCCAAGTGTTTATACGGCTATTTTTGAAATGAGTCCCATTGTCAGATTCACTTCTCTCGGGGGTGCCACGTCTCCAAAGAACTTGTTTTTCGAGGCTCGGGATGGTGTTCTGGGCAGTAGCATGAGGCACAGGGTAGGTCTCTAGCCATCCTGTGGTGGCTTCTACCATTGTGAGAACATAGCGCTTGCCTTGGCGGGTTTGGGGCAGTGTGATGTAATCAATCTGCCAAGCCTCTCCATACTTGTATTTGGACCACCGTCCACCATACTATAGAGGCTTTACCCGCTTGGCCTGTTTGATTGCGGCGCACGTCTCACAATCATGGATCACCTGGGAGATACTGTCCATGGTCAGGTCCACCTTTCGGTCTCGTGCCCACTTATAGGTGGCATCTCTGCCCTGGTGGCTTGAGGCATCATGGGCCCATCGGGCTAGGAACAATTCTTTTTTGTGCTGCCAGTCTAAATCTATCTGTGCCACCTCTATTTTTGCGGCGTGATCTACTTGCTTGTTGTTCTGGTGTTTTTCGTTAGCTCGGCTCTTAGGGACATGGGCGTCTACATGGCGGACCTTTACGGGTAGCTTCTCTACCCGAGTGGCAATGTCTTTCCATTCATCAGCTGCCTAGATTGGCTTTCCTCTACGCTGCTAGTTGGCCTTTTTCTACCCTTCCAGCCAACCCTATAGAGCATTGGCTACCATCTACGAATCAGTGTAGAGATAGAGCTTTGGCCACTTCTCTCTCTCAGCAATGTCCAGGGCCAGCTGAACAGCTTTGAGTTCAGCAAATTGGCTCGACCTACCTTCTCTTTCAGTGGCTTCTGCAACTTGTCGTGTGGGGCTCCACACAGCTGCTTTCTACTTCTGGTTCATCTCTATGATGCGACAGGAACCATCAGTGAAAAGGGCGTAGCACTTTTCTTCATCTAGCAGTTGATTATATGGTGGAGCCTCCTCAGCCCGGGTCACTTGTTCTTGCTCCTCTTCATCAGTGAGACCAAAACTCTCACCTTCTGGCAAGTTCGTAATTATTTCTAGGATCCCAGGGCGGTTCGGATTTCCAATGCGGGCGCGCTGTGTGATAAGTGCGATCCACTTGCTCCATGTGGCATCGGTGGCGTGGTGGGTAGAGGGAGCCTTTCCTTTGAACATCCACCCCAGCACTGGTAGTCGAGGTGCCAGGAGGAGTTGTGCTTCAGTGCTAATTACCTCTGAGGTGGCTTGAACTCCTTCATAGGCAGCCAAGATTTCCTTCTCTGTGGGGGTGTAGTTGGCTTCGGACCCTCTGTAACTCTGGCTCCAGAATCCCAGCGGTCGGCCTCGAGTCTCTCCAGGCACCTTCTGCCAAAGGCTCCAGGACAAGCCCTTGTTCCCGGCTGCAGAGTAAAGCACATTCCTCACCTCTGGTCCCGTCCTTACTGGGCCAAGCGCTACTGCATGAGCGATCTCCTGCTTGATCTGGGCAAACGCTTGTTGCTGTTCAGGGCCCCAGTGAAAATCGTTCTTCTTGCGGGTGACCAGGTAGAGAGGGCTCACAATCTGGCTGTACTCTGGAATGTGCATCCTCCAAAAACCTATGGCCCCTAGGAAAGCTTGAGTTTCCTTTTTGTTAGTTGGAGGAGACATCGCAGTGATCTTATTGATGACCTCCGTGGGAATCTGGCGCCGTCCATCTTGCCATTTTACCCCCAAGAACTGGATCTCTCGAGCAGGTCCCTTGACTTTGCTTTTCTTGATGGCAAAACCGGCTTCCAGGAGGATCATGATGATCTTCTCTCCTTTCTCAAATACTTCTGCTGCCGTGTTCCCCCACACAATGATGTCATCGATGTATTGGAGATGCTCTGGAGCCTCACCCTTTTCCAGTGCAGCCTGGATCAGTCCATGGCAGATCGTGGGGCTGTGCCTCCACCCCTGGGGTAACCGATTCCAGGTATATTGCACACCCCTCCAGGTGAAGGCGAACTGAGGCCTGCACTCCGCTGCCAGAGGGATGGAGAAGAACGCATTGGCGATGTCAATGGTGGCATACCATTTTGCTGCCTTGGACTCCAGCTCGTACTGGAGCTCCAGCATGTCTGGCACGGCAGCACTCAATGGTGGAGTCACTTCATTCAAGCTACGATAGTCCACAGTCAATCTCCATTCCCCGTCAGACTTGTGCACAGGCCAGATGGGGCTGTTGAAGGGTGAGTGGGCTTTACTGACCACTCCTTGGCTTTCCAGGTCGCGGATCATCTTGTGGATGGGGATCACGGCGTCTCGATTCGTCCGGTACTGCCGGCGGTGCACTGTCGAGGTGGCAATTGGCACTTGTTGCTCTTTTACTCTCAGGAGTCCCACTGCATTTGGATTTTCCGATAGTCCAGGCAAGGTGTTCAGTTGCCTGATGCCCTCTGCCTCCACAGCCGCTATTCCGAAAGCCCACCTGAGTCCCTTTGGGTCTTTGTAGTAGCTATTCCGGAGGAAGTCTATGCCCAGAATACATGGGGCCTCTGGACCAGTCACAATGGGGTGTTTCTGCCACTCCTTCTCGGTCAGGCTCACCTCGGCTTCCAACAAAGTTAATTGCTGTGATCCCCCTGTCACCCCGGCAATAGAAACAGGTTCTGTCCCCACATGTCTTGATGGAATTAAGGTACACTGCGCACCAGTATGAACTAACGCTTCCTATTTTTGTGGTTCTGATGTGCCAGGCCATCGGATCTACACTGTCCAAAAGACCCGGTTTTCCCGTGCCTCTTCCTGGCTAGAGGCAGGGCCCCTCTAGTTCTGGTTGTCATTTCTTTCGTGGGCGTACATGGTAGAGGTCCCCTCGAGGGGATCTAAGAGATCGTCCTCTCTTCTGTAATATCTGGCATCTCGGTCACAGGAGGCTGAGGCTACCTTCACTTTAGTAGACCCCCCGCCTCGGTTAGTATTTCCCTCCTTGAGTTGCTGTACCCGTGCTGCTAGGGCAGCAGTGGGTTTCCTATCCCACTTCCTCATGTCTTCTCCGTGATCACACAGGAAGAACCACAGCTCAGATCGTGGGGTGTACCCTCTCTCCCTGGCTGGGGGGCGCTGGGCTCTGACTTTGGGGCTTGTGACTCGCACTGGTGCCGCACTGATCAACCTCATCTCCTCCCTCACCTCCCTCATCATCTCCTCTCTGAGGTCTTTGACCACAGCAGAGACCTGAGCCTGCATTGGGCCACTGATCATACTATCATAATTCCTGAGTTTGGTGGCTATGGAGCCCACTGTCTCTAGGTTGTCATCAGCATTAATTGTTGCAATGAAGATGGTGTATTGGGAGGGCCCTAGCTTTGCCAGATTCCACAACATTTGCCCTGTACACTTGACCTTGTCAGGGTCATTATCATGTTGTCCATCCCTCCCAAAGAGTACCTCTAATACTGCCACCTCCCTCAGCTGTTGGATTCCCTCCTCAAGGGTCTTCCATGGTCTTCTATGATGATATTCCTGCATTCTCTCCCTGTTGACAAACCTCTCTCTTACACTTATTAAAAGCCGTTCTCAGAGAGACAGAGGCCCGTCATCTCTTCCAAATACCTGATCAACCCCTGAGTCCTGGGACAAGGGTCCCAGCTGCCTTGCCTCAAGACTATCCAGCTGCACGCCCATACCCATAAGGTCCCAGACCCGAAGTAACCAGGTTGTAAAAGGCTCACGACCCCGTCGCACAATGTCTTTTCGTAGATTACGGAGACTGTCATACCCCAGGGACTCAGTAGTGATTTCAATCCTTGGCCTCCCTACTGGTTGAGAGGGCCCTGCTTCCCCATCATTACTCACTGGCTGCTCTGGTTTGACCTTAGTCTTCCTCTTTTCCACAGGGGCAACTGCTACTGGCTGTGGCTGCCCCTCTGATCTGACTGGAGCCTGAGCGGTGATAGCGTCCCTGGGTTCCTCTGCTGCCTCATTAGACTCTCCCTCTTTGGGGTATGGGAAGGGTTTCCCACCAGCTGGGCAAGTGTATTCCTTCAGCACTTGGCCCATCTCGCGTATCTCTTTCACCAGGACTCCCACCCAATCCGGGTGGGTTGTTTCTGAGGTGGGTTGTGGGACCGGGTCAGACTCTGTAGCAACATCCCTAGTGTCTGGGGCAATGTCAGGTTCTGGGATGGTGTCCCTAGTTTCTGGGGCCATGTCAGGTTCTGTGGCTACGTCCCTAGTTTCTGGGGCCATGTCAGGTTCTGTGGCAGCATCCCTAGTCTCTGGGGCCGTGTCAGGTTCTGTGGCAGCATCCCTCGTTTCCGGGGCCAGGTCAGTTTCTGTGGCAGCATCCCGAGTTTCCGGGGCCATGTCAGGTTCTGGGGCCTCATCCCTATTGTCTGGGGTAGATGCCAGAGTGGTTATCTAAGTCAGACCTCCTTTATCCCTGAATGCTAAATAGAGTAGGACTATCAGCAATGCCAGCCACTGTATGGTATCATTAGCATCTAGAGAAGATTTGAACCCCTCAAAGATTGGCGGGATAGGCCCAAAGAGCTGGGTGAAGGGTTGTGAGAACATTTCTTTTGGTGTCACTTCCTCGCAGTAGATACCATTATTAAAGTAACCCTGAAAACATGTCATTAGTGTGTGGTAGCTGTGAATCCACATGCCTGCCTTCCAGAGGAAGTTGAAAATCCATGAATTCCTCACCTTATTGACCCATGACACAAACTGTATAACAACCACTGTAGCCTTAGTTATAGGGCCCATGTTTAGATATGGGGCTGCAAATGGGAGAGAAACAGCTGTGACCACTTGCCATATGAACCGGAATAAGCAAGACCACATGGTGCAACCTAATGAGGTTCCTATATCCAGCACACAAAAACTGCGTTACTCAAGAACGGTTATCTTTCTTCCCCTCGATGCCCTCGTGCCCCACGTTGGGCGCCAAAATCTGTCCTGGTTTGAAGGACAGGTGTCTGTTAAGGAAGGCAGGAGCCTCCCTTGGGATGGGAAACTGTAACCCCTCTCCCTCCGAATTATTATAAAGGCTCTCAGGCAAAGATATGGGAATAGGAATAACAGTTCTTTACTACTATCTAAAACAAAGGATAACAAATAACAACAACTATAATGTTAACTAACAAACAGAACCAGAAACCCAGTGGCAGCCTGCTCGGCTTCAGGCACCTTTCCCTTTGGTGCAGTTCCAGTCACAGCCTGCAGGGGCGCTCTGGGTGCGGTGATTCCCCGGTGGCTGCAGGGGCGCTCCGGCGTGAGCTCAGGTAGCACATGGTGAATGGCGACTGCCCGAAGCACGGAGGGATGGAGGAGAGCCCTTGCTCCACAGACTCTCGGGAGGGGCAGCTGGTGTTGGTGCCACAGCAGGATCCCGGGACACAGGGAGCTGGGACGGTAAGGGGTCTCCACGGGCAGGGAAAAACCCCGCTACAATGTAGCGGAGAAAAGCGGGCTGGTGGCAGGCAGGTCGGCTCCGGATGGGGCAGAGGGCAGAGACTCACAGCAGACAGACCGGCAGCTCCGCGCTGGCTTCTCAGGGGCCGTGGGTTCAGCAGACAGCAGCTCCGAACGTCCCGCTCCGAGGGTCCCGAGCAAGAGAGCGTGACCTCCCTCTGCCCTTGCTTTTCAGTCTCTCCAAATCTCGAGTTACCAGGCTCTGCTTCCGTGAGGGGCAATTTTGCCCCACCCTGCCACGGAGAAAGGCTCTAGCCTTGTGCCTTGTTTCTCTTAAGTACCCAGTCATTTGTGTCCTAGCAACCCATGGGAGAAAAATTCCTGAGGAAAAGAACTAGATCCAACCTTCAACACTCATTCATAATTACCTCAGATTGATCAAATTACAATGGTTTGGGCTGTTGCATTTACTTCATAGATCACTTTGCATTTCAGAAGTATCTGTTATGCTCCTAGATGTCGTTGTTTCTTAAAGGAACTGTATTTTCTACACCATTAAAGTAAAATTTTCTATACTGTATTTGCTCAAATATTAAACTTAATGTCATGACTTGAAACCTGCATTTATTTATAGAATTTATTTTGAATCCCATACTTAAAGCTCTAGTTTTAATATCTGTTTCTGTAGTATTTGTGGTAAGAAATAACAAGGATTCTGGTCTTTCTTTTACAATGTGGCTTAAATATAGGATGGAGACATGATTTACTGATTAAACCACAGAATATTTTAGTGAAGGGGAAGGATGGCAATCCAAGAATCAGACTGCCACCTTTAATGGCAGCCCAGAGATAGATGAAGCTTTGGGTGTTTCTGTATTCTAAGAGCAAGGAGTCTTAACAAGCTTAGTTAAATAAGGTCTCAATCTATAGAAAATTTCTTCCAAACTGAAAGAAGTTTGAAAGTCAACATCTGACCTTGGTAATTTTACAAGAGATTTTCCCACAGATTAAAACAAAAACTAAAAGTGTGAAATACAAAGTAATAATCATGCAAGAAGTAAGTATGAAATCGTGATTACAGTCCATGTGCACAGACACAGTGATTTTAATCCGTTAATGTAACCACCTTTCAAATTACAGGCAGATGAGACATTCCATATCAACAAAAAGGTAGAAAATATTTTCAGTAACTTTAGCTTGATATGCATAGTTTAACACCAATGTTGAGCTCTGTATGTACTATACAAAGATCATAGTAAGTGCACTTCCTTGCATTGATTTACTTCTTATGGCACAAAGGTTTTCTGTACTGCTGAAAAGTCACCAGAGCAGAGTGTTTAATTGCTACCGTAAAACCTGAACTGGTTTATAGCAAAAATGGCATAATCAGTATATTTTAGTTCAACTTTTGAAGCTTAATGACTAAGGATTTGAAATTATCATGTAAGCATTATGTCACGGAAGTCTGAAGTAGGTATGTGAGAACTTCTTCAGTTCTATTTTAAAAAAAATAATTTGAACCATATTCTTGGGGTTTTTTTAGGGGGGAGGATAGGGGGAAATTGTGCTACCAACTGTTGCTGCTGCATAATTTAAATCACTTCAGCGTGATTTCCAAAGACCATTGCCTGTCAAACTAAAATTTGGACATAATTTATAGAAACTTGTCCATGGAATGAGTATTTTGTTTTGTTTGTTCAGTTGTAGCACTGCAGACAGCATCTCCTAGGTGTGGTATCAAGTGCTTCATGTAGTCATCAAGATTCAAACTCTGCTGAAAGTTTACTTCCCAAGTGAAGCTGTTACTTTAATATTCCACAGTGATGGCTTTGGTTCTGAGATATTCATGAAGAGCTTCTTCACCTGTACAAGCACAATAGTCGTCCATTAGAACAGCAGCTAAATGACTTTTGGCAGGCAGTAACTATTACTAAGAAAAAAATTGAAACACTGTAGCCAATATTTGAGTCCTTAAGGAACAATGGAAACTAATTACCTTCCCACTGTGATTTACAGAACTGGTTTGACAAGAGGCCAGACCCAACAGATGTGGAAGAAAAAAGGAACTGGAATTTAAGAAGCAGCCCCTCAAGCAGCAGCAGTCTCTAGATGGCCACTGGGGACCCATAGCTGAATTTATGGACTTTGCTTCGCCTCTATTAAAGTTCATAGGTAGAGAAGCTTTGTAAAAATCAGTAATCTTTTATTCCCTGGTACCATCACTCATTTTGATTTCAGGAAATGTCCTTGGAGATTCCAAAAGCAAAAATTATTGTGTCGATGAAATTTGGTTTTCCTTTTTTCTCTGCCATGAGGCTTGATCTGTCCAGACTTATGAAGCATCTTTAACAGAGTGGACTTCACATTTCTAAAAAGTTGTTTTGAAAATAAAATATTTTTAATGCATCTTTTCGTGACTGTTGGAAAATTTTGGTGACATTTTAAGGTATAAAAAAAGATTCCCATGCTCTTACTTAGAGGAGTAACCTAAATTAGCATTCTTTCTGAGGGAAAGGATATTTTGGCCTATACCTTTGTTACTTGACAGCATTTTGTAGCTCGTACAGAGCTCTGGACAAGCTGTAATTTGTCTGCTCTCAGAGCAGTTGGAGAGGAATATTCTGTGTTATTTAGCAAATGTACAGGAAGAGCTGGATGGGAGGTATTGAGGTGGGAATATTTAGGGAAAGGAGAGGAATTGGATTACTGTAATTGGAGGAATGTAGGAGATGCAGGAAATGCACCCATAGCTCATGTTTTACTAGATACACTACCCAGGCAAATTGCTTCTTTCATTGATTAGGACTCAGAGACAAGAAATGAGGGAAGGAGAAAACTTACCTAAATCTTTCCCAAAGCCAGACAGCTTAAATCCACCAAATGGTGCTGCCACATCAGTTTTGTTATATGTGTTAATAAAAACTGTCCCAGCTTCTAGCTTTTCACTAATGTAGAGAGCTTTGTTTATGTCTTTTGTGAAAACTCCTGAAGCTAAGCCATATTCCGTGGCATTTGCCCGTTGCAGTACTCCATCAACATCCCTGTGGGGGAAAGAAATTATCTAATTGCAACTAGGTAAAAAAGTGTTAGCAACCTTCCACCTTCAGTGTCATTGAAGCACCTTTTCCCATGGCCTTTCTTCTCCAGTGAGCTTTTTTAAACGTGACTTATTAAGGACAAATCTGTGTGTCAATCTGACAGATCCACAGAAATTCACACCTTTGCTTCAAGCTTGTGAAGCTCGTAACCTCACGTTTCAAGGGTTAATATCTGCACTGAGAAATGCCATGGGAAATGTTGCTATGTGCATACAACTTTGCTCAGCTACTGTACAACTTGGGAATTAGAGCAATACAAAAATGCCTGTAAAGCGGAGCATGGCAGCAGATGATGAATCAGTTTGCTAAAATTTTGTCCAGATTTACAAGTTAATGAAGAATAAAAGCTGAAATTCAAACTTCTATCAAGAGACAACTTTTCAGGCTATTTCCAGAGTGCTATTTTCTATCTGCATCTCATCTCCATACAGCTTCAAAAATCAATAGTAGTTTAAAATTTTCAAAAATTCAATACAGTCCCTTATGACTATGTAATTTATGGATGTGAAGGGTTATCTACATGGCTGGTTCTTAAGTTCATTATCAAACTGCAAAAGATGAAACTTCTGGAAAGAAATACTCATATGAAATTGATGGAAATACTCATATGGAAATACTCATATGAAGTTTCTATGTAGGGTTTTGTTGAAGGTTGGATCTAGTTCTTTTCCTCAGGAATTTTTCTCCCATGGGTTGCTAGGACACAAATGACTGGGTACTTAAGAGAAACAAAGCACAAGGGTAGAGCCTTTCTCCGTGGCAGGGTGGGGCAAAATTGCCCCTCGGAAGCAGAGCCTGGTAACGCGAGATTTGGAGAGACTGAAAAGCAAGGGCAGAGGGAGGTCACGCCCTCTTGCTCGGGACCCTCGGAGCTGGACGGTCAGAGCTGCTGTCTGCTGAACCCACGGCCCCTGAGAAGCCAGCGCGGAGCTGCCGGTCTGTCTGCTGTGAGTCTCTGCCCTCTGCCCCATCCGGAGCCGACCTGCCTGCCACCAGCCAGCTTTTCTCCGCTACATTGTAGCGGGGTTTTTCCCTGCACGTGGAGACCCCTTACCGTCCCAGCTCCCTGTGTCCCGGGATCCTGCTGTGGCACCGACACCAGCTGCCCCTCCCGAGGGTCTGTGGAGCAAGGGCTCTCCTCCATCCCTCCGTGCCTCGGGCAGCCGCCATTGCCGTGTGCTACCTGAGCTCACGCCGGAGCGCCCCCTGCAGGCACCGGGGAATCACCGCACCCAGAGCGCCCCTGCAACCACCGGGGAATCACCGCACCCAGAGCGCCCCTGCAGGCTGTGACTGGAACTGCACCGAAGGGAAAAGGTGCCTGAAGCCGAGCAGGCTGCCACTGGGTTTCTGGTTCTGTTTGTTGGTTAACGTTATAGTTGTTGTTATTTGTTATCCTTTGTTTTAGATAGTAGTAAAGAACTGTTATTCCTATTCCCATATCTTTGCCTGAGAGCCTCTTGATTTCAAATTTATAATAATTCGGAGGGAGAGGGGTTACAGTTTCCCATCCCAAGGGAGGCTCCTGCCTTCCTTAACAGACACCTGTCCTTCAAACCAGGACAGATTTTGGCGCCCAACGTGGGGCACGAGGGCATCGAGAGGAAAAAGGATAACAGTTCTTGAGTAACGCAGTTTTTGTGTGCTGGATATAGGAACCTCATTAGGTTGCACCATGTGGTCTTGCTTATTCCGGTTCGTATGGCAAGTAGTCACAGCTGTTTCTCTCCCATTTGCAGCCCCATATCTAAACATGGGCCCTATAACTAAGGCTACAGTGGTTGTTATACAGTTTGTGTCATGGGTCAATAAGGTGAGGAATTCATGGATTTTCAACTTCCTCTGGAAGGCAGGCATGTAGATTCACAGCTACCACACACTAATGACATGTTTTCAGGGTTACTTTAATAATGGTACCTACTGTGAGGAAGTGACACCAAAAGAAATGTTCTCACAACCCTTCACCCAGCTCTTTGAGCCTATCCCGCCAATCTTTGAGGGGTTCAAATCTTCTTTAGATGCTAATGATACCATACAGTGGCTGGTGTTGCTGATAGGCCTGCTCTATTTAGCATTCAGGGATAAGGGGGCTCTGACTTGGATCGCCACTCTGACATCTACCCCAGACAATAGGGATGGGGCCCCAGAACCTGACACGGCCCCAAAGACTAGGGATGCTGCCACAGAAACTGACCTGGCCCCGGAAACTAGGGATGCTGCCATAGAACCTGACATGGCCCCAGAGACTAGGGATGTAGCCACAGAACCTGACACGGCCCCAGAAACTAGGGATGTAGCCACAGAACCTGACACGGCCCCAGAGACTAGGGATGTAGCCACAGAACCTGACATGGCCCCAGAAACTAGGGACACCATCCCAGAACCTGACATTGCCCCAGACACTAGGGATGTTGCTACAGAGTCTGACCCGGTCCCACAACCCACCTCAGAAACAACCCACCCGGATTGGGTGGGAGTCCTGGTGAAAGAGATACGCGAGATGGGCCAAGTGCTGAAAGAATACACTTGCCCAGCTGGTGGGAAACCCTTCCCCTACCCCAAAGAGGGAGAGTCTAATGAGGCAGCAGAGGAACCCAAGGACACTATCACCGCTCAGGCTTCAGTCAGATCAGAGGGGCAGCCACAGCCAGTAGCAGTTGCCCCTGTGGAAAAGAGGAAGACTAAGGTCAAACCAGAGCAGCCAGTGAGTAATGATGGGGAAGCAGGGCCCTCTCAACCAGTAGGGAGGCCAAGGATTGAAATCACTACTGAGTCCCTGGGGTATGACAGTCTCCGTAATCTACGAAAAGACATTGTGCGACGGGGTCGTGAGCCTTTTACAACCTGGTTACTTCGGGTCTGGGACCTTATGGGTATGGGCGTACAGCTGGATAGTATTGAGGCAAGGCAGCTGGGACCCTTGTCCCAGGACTCAGGGGTTGATCAGGTATTTAGAAGAGATGACGGGCCCCTGTCTCTCTGGGAACGGCTTTTAATAAGTGTAAGAGAGAGGTTTGTCAACAGGGAGAGAATGCAAGAGTATCATCATAGAAGACCATGGAAGACCCTTGAGGAGGGAATCCAACAGCTGAGGGAGGTGGCAATATTGGAAGTACTCTTTGGGAGAGATGGACAACATGATAACGACCCCGACAAGGTCAAGTGTACAGGGCAAATGTTGTGGAATCTGGCAAAGCTAGGGCCCTCCCAATACACCATCTTCATTGCAACAATTAATGCTGATGACAACCGAGAGACAGTGGGCTCCATAGCCACCAAACTCAGGAATTATGAGAGTATGATCAGTGGCCCAATACAGGCTCAGGTCTCTGCTGTGGTCAAAGACCTCAGAGAGGAGATGATGAGAGAGGTGAGGGAGGAGATGAGGTTGATGAGTGCGGCACCAGTGCGAGTCACAAGCCCCAAAGTCAGAGCCCAGCGCCCCCCAGCCAAGGAGAGAGGGTACACCCCACGATCTGAGCTGTGGTTCTTCCTGTGTGATCACGGAGAAGACATGAGGAAGTGGGATAGGAAACCCACTGCTGCCCTGGCAGCACGGGTACAGCAACTCAAGGAGGGAAATACTACCCGAGGCGGGGGGTCTACTAAAGTGAAGGTAGCCTCAGCCTCCCGTGACCGAGATGCCAGATATTACAGAAGAGAGGACGATCTCTTAGATCCCCTCGAGGGGACCTCTACCATGTACGCCCAAGAAAGAAATGACAACCAGAGCTAGAGGAGCCCTGCCTCTAGCCAGGAAGAGGCACGGGAAAACCGGGTCTTTTGGACAGTGTGGATCCGATGGCCTGGCACATCAGAACCACAAAAATATGAAGCGTTAGTTGATACTGGTGCGCAGTGTACCTTAATTCCATCAAGACATGTGGGGAGAGAACCTGTTTCTATTGCCGGGGTGACAGGGGGATCACAGCAATTAACTTTGTTGGAAGCCGAGGTGAGCCTGACCGGGAAGGAGTGGCAGAAACACCCCATTGTGACTGGTCCAGAGGCCCCATGTATTCTGGGCATAGACTTCCTCCGGAATGGCTATTACAAAGACCCAAAGGGACTCAGGTGGGCTTTCGAAATAGCGGCTGTAGAGGCAGAGGGCATCAGGCAACTGAACACCTTGCCTGGACTATCGGAAAATCCAAATGTGGTGGGACTCCTGAGAGTAAAAGAGCAACAAGTGCCAATTGCCACCTCGACAGTGCACCGCCGACAGTACCGGACGAATCGAGACGCCGTGATCCCCATCCACAAGATGATCCGCGACCTGGAAAGCCAAGGAGTGGTCAGTAAAGCCCACTCACCCTTCAACAGCCCCATCTGGCCTGTGCCCAAGTCTGACGGGGAATGGAGATTGACTGTAGACTATCGTGGCTTGAATGAAGTGACTCCACCATTGAGTGCTGCCGTGCCAGACATGCTGGAGCTCCAGTACGAGCTGGAGTCCAAGGCAGCAAAGTGGTATGCCACCATTGACATCGCCAATGCGTTCTTCTCCATCCCTCTGGCAGCGGAGTGCAGGCCTCAGTTCGCCTTCACCTGGAGGGGTGTGCAATATACCTGGAATCGGCTACCCCAGGGGTGGGGACACAGCCCCACGATCTGCCATAGACTGATCCAGGCTGCACTGGAAAAGGGTGAGGCTCCAGAGCATCTCCAATACATCGATGACATCATTGTGTGGGGGAACACGGCAGCAGAAGTATTTGAGAAAGGAGAGAAGATCATCATGATCCTCCTGGAAGCCGGTTTTGCCATCAAGAAAAGCAAAGTCAAGGGACCTGCTCGAGAGATCCAGTTCTTGGGAGTAAAATGGCAAGATGGACGGCGCCAGATTCCCACGGAGGTCATCAATAAGATCACTGCGATGTCTCCTCCAACTAACAAAAAAGAAACTCAAGCTTTCCTAGAGGCCATAGGTTTTTGGAGGATGCACATTCCAGAGTACAGCCAGATTGTGAGCCCTCTCTACCTGGTCACCCGCAAAAAGAACGATTTTCACTGGGGCCCTGAACAGCAACAAGCGTTTGCCCAGATCAAGCAGAAGTTCGCTCATGCAGTAGCGCTTGGCCCAGTAAGGACGGGACCAGAGGTGAGGAATCTGCTTTACTCTGCAGCCGGGAACAAGGGCTTGTCCTGGAGCCTTTGGCAGAAGGTGCCTGGAGAGACCCGAGGCTGACCGCTGGGATTCTGGAGCCGGAGTTACAGAGGGTCTGAAGCCAACTACACCCCCACAGAGAAGGAAATCTTAGCCGCCTATGAAGGAGTTCAAGCCGCCTCCGAGGTAATTGGCACTGAAGCACAACTCCTCCTGGCACCTCGACTACCAGTGCTGGGGTAGATGTTCAAAGGAAAGGCTCCCTCTACCCACCACGCCACCGATGCCACATGGAGTAAGTGGATCGCACTTATCACACAGCACGCCCGCATTGGAAATCCGAACCGCCCTGGGATCCTAAAAATAATTACGAACTGGCCAGAAGGTGAGAGTTTTGGTCTCACTGATGAAGAGGAGCAAGAACAAGTGACCCGGGCTGAAGAGGCTCCACCATATAATCAACTGCTAGATGAAGAAAAGTGCTATGCCCTTTTCACTGATGGTTCCTGTCGCATCATAGGGATGAACCGGAAGTGGAAAGCAGCTGTGTGGAGCCCCACACGACAAGTTGCAGAAGCCACTGAAGGAGAAGGTGGGTCGAGCCAATTTGCTGAACTCAAAGCTGTTCAGCTGGCCCTGGACATTGCTGAGAGAGAGAAGTGGCCAAAGCTCTATCTCTACACCGATTCGTGGATAGTAGCCAATGCTCTATGGGGTTGGCTGGAAAGGTGGAAAAAGGCCAACTAGCAGCGTAGAAGAAAGCCAATCTGGGCAGCTGATGAATGGAAAGACATTGCCACTCGGGTAGAGAAGCTACCCGTAAAGGTCCGCCATGTAGACGCCCATGTCCCTAAGAGCCGAGCTAATGAAGAACACCAGAACAACAAGCAGGTAGATCACGCCGCAAAGATAGAGGTGGCACAAATAGATTTAGACTGGCAACACAAAGGAGAGCTGTTCCTAGCCCGATGGGCCCATGATGCCTCAGGCCACCAGGGCAGAGATCCCACCTATAAGTGGGCACGAGACCGAGGGGTGGACCTAACCATGGACAGTATCTCCCAGGTGATCCATGATTGTGAGACGTGCGCCACGATCAAACAGGCCAAGCGGGTGAAGCCTCTATGGTATGGTGGACGGTGGTCCAAATATAAGTATGGAGAAGCTTGGCAGATTGATTACATCACACTGCCCCAGACCCGCCAAGGCAAGCGCTATGTTCTCACAATGGTGGAAGCCACCACAGGATGGCTGGAGACCTACCCTGTGCCTCATGCCACTGCCCGGAACACCATCCTGGGCCTCGAAAAACAGGTTCTTTGGAGACATGGTCCCCCCGAGAGAATTGAATCCGACAATGGGACTCACTTCAAAAATAGCCTTATAAACACCTGGGCTAGGGAACATGGCATCGAGTGGGTGTACCATATCCCTTATCATGCACCAGCAGCTGGGAAAGTTGAACGGTACAATGGCCTGCTTAAAACCACCTTGAAAGCACTGGGTGGGGGGACGTTCAAGAACTGGGAGACTAATTTGGCAAAGGCCACATGGTTACTGAACACCCGAGGATCCTCCAATTGAGCAGGGCCTGCCCACTCTGACCCCTTGCGAACAACAGATGGAAATAAGGTTCCAGTAGTATACATGAGAGGTATGCTGGGAAAGACTGTTTGGGTTAACTCTGCCTCAAGTAAAGACAATCCCATCCGTGGGGTTGTCTTTGCTCAGGGACCAGGCTGCACCTGGTGGGTAATGCAAAGGGATGGAGAGACCCGATGCATACCTCAAAGAGATCTTGTTTTAGGGTGAACTATTTATGACACCGTGCTTGTATCTGTATCTGCATGTATGTATATACTTCGAAGGCTTAAATTTGATGTAAGGTGTTTGCATCGGAAAAAAATTTGGGGTGGAGAATGTTGAAGTTTGGATTTAGTTTTTTTTCCTCAGGAATTCTTTCTCCCATGGGTTGCTAAGACACAAATGATTGAGCTAATTGCTGAGTACTTAAGAGAACAAAGCACAAGGCTAGGGGCCTTTCTCTTTGGCAGGGTGCGGCAGAATTGCCCCTCATGGAAGCAGGGCTTGACAGTGCGAGATTTCGGAGACTGAAAAGCAAGAGCAGGGGGGAGGTCACGCTCTCTTGCTCGGGACCCTCGGAGTGGGACGGTCGGAGCTGCTGTCTGCTGAACCCACGGCCCCCTGAGAAGCCAGCACAGAGCTGCCAGTCTGTCTGCCGTGAGTCTCTGCCCTCTGCCCCATCGGGAGCTGCCTGCCACCAGCCAGTCTCTTCCCCCTGCTCCTCCTCGCCGCTCCGAGTTTCTTCGCTACATTGTAGCGGGGCTTCCCCTGCACGTGGGGACCTCTTACCGTCCCAGCTGCCTGTGTCCGGGAATCCTGCTGTGGCACCGACACCAGCTGCGCCCCCCCCGAGGGTCTGTGGAACAAAGACTCTCCTCCATCCCTCCGTGCCTCAGGCAGCCGCCATTGCCGTGTGCTACCTGAGCTCACGCTGGAGCACCTCCTGCAGCCACTGGGGAATCATCACACCCAGAGCGCCCCTGCAGCCACCGGGGAATCATCACACCCAGAGCGCCCCCTGCAGGCTGTGACTGGAGCTGCACAAAAAGGAAAATGTGCCTGAAGCCGAGCAGGCTGCCACTGGGTTTCTGGTTCTGTTTGTTGGTTGACGTTATAGTTGTTGTTATTTGTTATCCTTGTTTTAGATAGTAGTAAAGAACTGTTATTCCTATTCCCATATCTTTGCCTGAGAGCCTCTTGATTTCAAATTTATAATAATTCGGAGGGAGAGGGGTTACAGTTTCCCATTCCAAGGGAGGCTCCTGCCTTCCTTAACAGACACCTGTCCTTCAAACCAGGACAGGTTTTAACCTCATCTGCATGTAAAATAATTCTTATGATCTGGAAGGAAAGATATTGGAAGTGACAGTTTACAAAATATACAGAGGAATTTTCATTTGCAACAGTCGTGCCAGTGTTACACAATACACAACTCTGCAGTCTTCTGTAACAGAAAAAATAAGCAATTCCACTGGGAAAAACACACATTTTGTAATTTGATCAAGCTGTTGCAATTACCACATAAACTTCAGTAAAACATTTCCCTGAATACTACTAGGTATTCAGATTGGTCTAACAAGATTTAATAAAATATTGTGTATGCTATCACTTCTTCACTTAGGTGAAAATGGGAAAAAAAAGTTTCCAACAGTAACCAGAGGAGAACATACCCATTTTTAAATTTAGAGATGACCATCACAGGACCAAAGGATTCTTCCTTGGCAATATACATGTGGTCTTCAACATCTGTGAATACAGTGGGTTCCATGAAGAAACCTAAAGAGAGGATAGAGCAGCTTTTGAGCATGGTAAAAGTGCTTATGGGTTTCCTGTTGTCCAGGCCATCTCTGCCCCATACTTTGAGGTCCTAAATAACTTGCACCTTGAAACAGAAAATAGATATGAGTGAAATATGAATGGAAATGCACGCATTTCAAGAGAAATGGCAGAAAAAAGGATAAAAGAATGGAGTGTATTGATCAGTGATAACATGTGCTGTTCCCTGCCAGGCTGGAAGGTCTGCATGCCACAGCCCAGGTGACTCCTCAGGGGAAGACCCTGTACTCTGACTTTACCTCTGGAAAGTATTTTACCTGGTCTGGATACTTGTCTTCCTCCATACACTAGAGTGGCTCCTTCTTTCACTCCAGTTTCACAGTAGTGCAGCAACTTTTCCAAATGTGCCTTGTGATTTTGTGGACCATGATCTGTAGATCTGTCAAGTGGGTCACCGATTTTCATCTTTTTTATTTCTTCAACCTGTGGGTTACCCAATTAAAATGAAGTTACATAACACAGCAATATTGTTAAAGGTACCAGAAATTTGGAATGCTGCATTTTTTGGTGCTATGAAGACTGAATCGAAGAAATTACTGGGTTCTTCAATATAATGTTTCTCCCTTTTTAAAATGAGGCTTTGCCTTTTGTTTCATGATCTCTAATTACTTCTGAAAGATTTTGATGCTGTGTATATTCTCTTCTGCTATTAAGATAGGCATGTAAAATGTTAACTTTTACCAGTGGTAAACGACTTAAGTGACTTAAATTACTTAAGACAGTGATTTACTGTTCTTAAGCAAAATAAATGAATTCTCCAGTGGCACAGCGTGGCGACTATTGGATTTTTAATAGTGACCTTTGTATTATTCTAGCTATGCTTCCAATATTCCTTTTTTTAAAACTTTACAGAAGCCTTCTTCAATCACATTGACCTGAGCTCAGTACTTATTTGTAATCTTATTTTCCTAGTCAGATATGAACTATCACTGAAGGTACAGTATCTATTTAACTGTCACTTACGTGAGTATTACTGATGCAAATATCTCCCTTCAGTGTTTCCTTATAACCCTGTAAGAGGTTCCTATTGTCTATCATAAGTGATAATGAGAAATTAAGCAACTGAAAATAAGAAATACAAGTGTCTGTAAAACTAGTGGATCTTTCTGCCACGGTAAAGCATCTACTTAAACTTTAGTCCTTGAATATCTTACCACTTTTCTAACAAACTCATCATGAATTGATTCTTCCACAAACAGCCTGCCAGCTGCAATGCAGTTTTCTCCTTTGTTGAAATATACTGCTCCCATACCCTGATCAGGAAAAAAACATAAATGTTTATATGCATTTTTTTCAGACTCACTTTCATTCTGTTCCCTTAGGTTGCATGCAGTGTTTGTGACCCCAAAAGTCTAATGCTTTATGTAAAAGGATATCACCAATGCAACATCTTATTTATGAACTTTGAACACAATATGGCTGGTAGGGAAGGTGAATTATTATGATTAATGGTGAACTAAAAACTATATGGCAATTGGGAGCTCAATTCTTTGTTTTGTTGTAATTTCTAATGTGTATTTCTTGTAGTACTGCCTTTTTGGGGCAGCATGAACCATAAATTGTGCTGGCATAAAGAAACATCTGAGTCTGTTTTCTAACAGATCTCAAGGTTTTTCATGCAAAGGATCCCTGGTATTTTTTTTTGGCAAGTCAAGAATAATATTGCAATACTGTGAGGATCTACCACAAAGACTTAGAATATATTTTCAAAGTAACATTACCATTTTTACGGCTCTGTCAAGTTCACAGTCACTGAATATGATCAATGGTGATTTGACACCAAGTTCAAGAGAAACTTTCTTCAAGTTAGTAGCAGCACTATAAAAAATAAAAATAATCATATAAACCAAAATTTTAATAACTTATTCCATTATTTCCTTTGAATCATAGCTAGTGAAAATGTATAAACCCCTATTGTCCAATAATGACTTAGAATTCTACATAGTGGCAAACGACCATATACAGTTATGCTTTTCATTACTTCTACATGCACAATATATCTAATAAGATGCTTCAGAACCAGACTAAGCAGGGTTTATTTATGAATCTTTTGCTGAGATTACCTCTTCATGATCTGTTTGCCAGTTGGTGTTGACCCAGTGAATCCAACTTTGCAAACATCTGGGTGTTCAGAGAGGTGCTGTCCCACTAAGCCACCTATCAGGGTGCGGAAAGCAGTGTAACTGGGTGGTACATGGACAATTTTTACTGCTCCAGCAGCAGCACTGTAATACAGAAGCATCCAGAAGCATCTAACACCACAAATCAAATACGGTATCACATCCTTATTTATATTTGCAGCTTTATTCCTATGACTATGAAAAACTTGGATCCCATTAGTGATGCCTGAAGGATTTTTTGCCTTTTCTCTTAAATACCTTTTACACAGTTCCCTATATCCACAAGTATTAGCATGCATACTTGTGATGCTATGGGTGTGATACTTTAGCCTGGTTTCTTGGTGTCCAGTAGGCCGGGAGACTAAACACCCCAGAAACTGTAGAGTTAGAAGACCAAACACTCTATTGTCGTAAGCACTTAAGGTCCCCTAGCAGGACAGATTCTGTAAAGTAGAAGTTAGCCCACCCCAGCCCTCTTATTGGGTCCTCTTGTTAGATATGCTAATGTGTAAGGTCTTTAATTGTATACTCGATTGGGGGGTGGGAGGACATTTGCGACGCGTGTCACCGGGGTGAAGCAATGCATGGAATGGAATCCTATTAAAATACCGAGGTAAATGACCCCCAACCCTCTAACCATGTCTGAGCTTTTATTTCCTAAGACCAGGAAAAAGGCATCAGTTATTGGCCATCCCAGATGGGACAATAGAGACCCCGAAAACTTGCAGTTTTGGGCTGAGAATATCTTGCCTAGCCCCTTCGCCGGCACCCTACAGGGCTCAGGCGACAGTCCTGAACTGTGACGGGGACTCTAGGACCCAGCATACGAAAGCACAGAAGAGAGGTGAATAAACAGGGGATGTCAATATCTCGGTAAGGGGAGATCTCCGGGAGGTTGGGCAGGGGGTTCCAGAGGGGACCACAAAATGGGGGAAAGTAACCCCCCTCCCTGCAAAAATCGTGGGAAGGGGAGGACGCTCTCCGTTTAAACCACGAAAGGTTGGTTGGTTGGTTGGTTGGTTGGTTGGTTCGTTGGTGGATTGGTGGTTAGTGTGAGCCCCTGCTGCTGGAGAGTGGCTTGGGGGCTTGAGGCACTGCTTAGATAAGTTGCAAACTGGGAGTCGCTGGTTTGAGTCTCAGTGCAGGAAGGTTGAGAAAGTTTCTTTTGCACGTGCAGTTTCACTTTCTATAACTTGCTCTTAAGCTGTTAGCTCTAGTAGTTGTAGTTTGTAGAAAAGTAGTTCGCAAGGACAGGACGCTTTTCTCTGGCTGTTTTTCCTGTTTATAAGTAAAGATGGGTTGTATACCTTCTAAACTGCTGGGAACGGAGGAGGCAGGCATGGTGCCCATGGTGGCACTGGCTTTGTGTGCGAGTGCTGGGGGGTCGCAACCCCCGCCGCTGCTATCCCCGCCTGTGCGGTTGGGGGCAGGGGACGGAGGCACGGAGGCGCGCTGCCACCGCTCCCCTCGCGCCCCCCGCCGCAGGCTTTGCAGCCGCAGCCGGCTTCTCCAACACCCCCTCCCCGCCCACTCCAGGGACGGGGACGGGTCCTACCCTGTCTCTGGCAACAGCAGGGGCGGGAGCGGAGGCGGACTGGGCACTGCCTCCAGCCCGCCTCGAGGGCGGGCACAGGGGCGGGATGGAGGTAGGTTGGCCACTGCCCCCTGAGCACCCCGGGGCGGGAGCAAGGGCAGAGCGGAGGTGGGCTGGCCGCCCCCTGACCGCCCAAGGGGCGGGCACAGGGGCAGGAGCAGGGACCGAGCAGAGGCGGTCTGGCAAACTCCTCCCCACCCAGCCAGAGCCTGGCATGGGAGGGGACACCTGCGATTTCAACTTCGTCGCTCTTCTAGCGTCGGAGTGCGGGGCAAGGCCACTTCGACCAGAGCCGGGTGGGATGTTTCTGACCCAAATTACTTTTCCAGAACTGGGGACAAAGAGAACCCACCGGAATTCCCTCTCCGCCGCTCTGCCAGTGTTGTGATTAAAAGTGAATGGGATGATTTCGGTACAGACGGTCCCCGGGAGGAGGGTGGTAGGAGAAAGGCAAAGATGGCCCAAGAAGCCATGGGAACTGATAGTCCAGATACTGGACGTACGAGATCAAAAGATGAAGGGGGAAGGAAAGGACCTGTGTTAAAAGTACCTTTGAGACAGGCTGTGGAAAAACAGGGAGTGATTTATGTAAAGACACCGTTCTCTCTCAGAGAGCTACAGCTGTGGAAAGACTCAGCTAAGAAATATAGTGACAACCCAGAGAAAGTAGCCTGGAAGATATACCAGAATAGGGATTCAACACATAAATGCAAACACAATAAGCCCTACCGCAAGCAAAATCATGATAAGGGAAGGTCAGCCAACATACCAAAAAAGAGACCCCGTTTTCCTCTAGCTGAGGATAAATGTGCCATCTGCAAGCAGCTGGGGAGTGATGATGCTGAATTTCTAGTTTATACAGGGGTGATATATTCTGTGTTAAATACTTCCAAAGGTAAACTGAGCCAAGAAACTGTGGATGTGGATGGAGCCACTGGGGTAAGTGAAACAAGGCCTTTTTCCCAACCTTTAAAATTTAAATTGGGGAAGCACTGGGTGACTCACCAGTTCCTGTATATGCCAAATTCACCAATGCTGTTATTGGGCAGAAATTTATTAGAGAAATTAGAGACAGAAATTAAGTTTTCCAAAGACGGGGGGAGTGAAAGTTATAATTCCTGAGTCTAAATTTGTCAAAGCAGCTGCTATTCTGATACAGAAATGCGATGGGGAAATTCCCAAAGAAATGGAAGATGCTGTCAGTTCTGTAGTATGGGCCAATAATATCCCTGGGGGATCCAAAAGAGCTAAACCTTTGTGTATTTCACTCAAAGTAAGAGCTATACTGGTAAGGCAAATTGTTTTAGATCTCAAGGATGCCTTTTCCTGAATTCCTGTGCACAAGAATAGCCAAGAAATCTTTGCTTTTGAGTGGGAAAATCCTGAAACAGGGAAGAAGACCCAGCTAACCGAGACAGTTTTACCACAGAAATTCAAAAACAGCCTAATGATATTTGGAAACCAGCTGGCAGAGGAACTGAAGGACTGGAGGACACCAGAGCCAGGAGGAGTTGTTCTTCAGTGTGTTGTCGACATCCTAGTGGTGACCAGAACGTGAGATGAGTGTATCCAGCTAACTGTAAGTCCGTTGAACTTTTTGGGCCAGAGTGGTTATCGAGTCTCAGAAGAGAAGGCCCAGGTTGCCAGGGAAACAGTAGTTTACCTGAGGCTGGAACATTTCTGTGGACATCGACAGCTCAGCAAAGAACAGAAAGAAGCCATCTGTTACCTTCCAGAGCCACACACTGTGAGAGAAATGCAGGCCTTCCTGGGAGTGGTAGGTTGGTGTTGTGGGGACCAACGAAGACCTGTAGCCTACTTTTCAAAACAGCTAGACAGTGTTAGTCAAGGGTGGCCTGGATGCCTGAGAGCTGTGGCAGCAACTGTCCTCCTGATACAGGAGGCCTGTAAACTCACCCTTGGGCAGCACATTGTCATGTATGTACCCCATGCAGTAATAACTGTGCTGGAACAAAAAGGGGAACACTGGTTATCCCCTAACAGAATGCTGAAATATCAGTCTGTGTTACTGGAGCAGGATGATGTTACTCTAAAAACAACATCTGTAGTAAACCCTGCGATGTTTTTGTCATCCACATTACTTGACAGCATGCCTGAACATGATTGTCTACAGACAATAGAGGAGACTTATTCCAGCAGACCAGACCTGAAGGACATTCCCCTGAAGAGCCCAGACTGGGAACTGTATACCGATAGAAGCAGCTTAATGAGAAATGGTAAGAGAATGACAGGCTACACTGTAACCACCACAGATAAAGTCATAGAAGCAAAAGCCTTGCCTCCAGATGTATCATCACAGAAAGCTGAACTCATTGCACTAACAAGGGCTCTAGAGCTGAGTGAGGGAAAGAAGGTAAACATCTGGACTGATTCCAAATATGCCTTCAGTGTTGTTCATGCCCACGGAGCTATCTGGAAGGAACGTGGCCTGCTGACTGCACAAGGTAATGAGATTAAGCATGCTGAACAGATTCTTGCACTTCTGCAGAGTATTTGGAAGCCAACAGAAGTAGCTATCATGCATTGCAGAGGTCATCAAAAAGAGAAGAAAGCCCCTGAACTGAGAAATTGCTTGGCTGATGAAGCAGCAAGAGGGGTTGCAGAAAAAGGCATTCTTGCAGTGATACCACAGAAAGAAATAGATTTGTCAGAATTTATCCCAAAATACAATCAGAGGGATCACAAATTAATCAAGTATCTTAAGGTTGAAATCAAAGAAGGAGGGTGGGCTGTTACTCCAGCAGGACAGGTTGTAGTTCCACAAACAGTTTTAAAACATCTGAGAAAGGTAGTGATAGGGAGAGGGATGACTAATATCGTACAATCTATAACAAGCAAGTGCGATACCTGGTATAAAAACAACCCCGACATGAGCAAGAGAGTTGTGTTAGGGGTGACAAAGACAAGAGATCTCCTGGGAGATTATTGGCAGATAGATCTTGCTGAGATGCCACACAAAGAGGGATGCAGGTATATACTGGTACTGGTTGACACCTTCAGTGGATGGCCTGAAACTTACCCATGTCACACCAACACAGCAAGAGAGGTAGCAAGAGAGGTAATGAAAGCCTTGCTGAGAATCAGCACACAGCCAAGACAGAGGGACAATATAAGTCCCTAAGAAATACTACATGACAGGCCATATCAGGTTCCACATATCCTGGGGGAAATTCATGTGAAAGGTAAAATTGACTTGCAGAAGTACTTAATGGCTTTGAGTTCCACTTTGCAGAAGCACCAGAGATTTGTCAATAGGATTGGACACACCTGCTCACCCATTTCCAGCCTGGAGATTGGGTCTACATCAAGTGGTGGGACAGTGACCCCTTGCAAGCCAAGTAGAAGGGACCATCCTAAGTTTGGCTGACCACCCTCACTGAGGTCAGAGTTGCTGGCAAGGGACCATGGATCCACTACTCCAGGGTGAAGAAAGCTTCTGCTCCGAAACCATTAAGAAGACAGAGACTGATACAAATAAGAAGGATGTGGTTTAAACTGTTAAACTGTTCTTTAGATGTCTGTTGTCTGCCCAACTGGTAACCATGATTCAGGGTTTGCCCCATGATCTACATAAGGCTGTAGTCCAAAATGTGTCCAAGGTTCTTAATAAAAACAATTGCTGGTTCTGTATCCAGTTACCACCTCTAGATGGGGGTGGTCACTGACCATTGATTGGCATTTTAAGCTTCCAAAACTGACACCTTAAAATTTGACCATATCTTTGTCACCCTCACCTCATGGTTACCAAACTGGGCCTAGATAGAAGAAACATTTATATTAGCTGTAATTTTAGTTATGATCTGTGTAGCCTGCAGATCAGCCTGTTGTGTGAACTGATACTGTGGGTAATGTAGAATAGAGTAAGGTAGAGACCAGACAAAGTAGAGTCTTGTTAGTCTCTAAAAGGGGGAAAATGATGCCTGAAGGATTTTTTGCCTTTTCTCTTAAATACCTTTTACACAGTTCCCTATATCCACAAGTATTAGCATGCATACTTGTGATGCTATGGGTGTGATACTTTAGCCTGGTTTCTTGGTGTCCAGTAGGCCGGGAGACTAAACACCCCAGAAACTGTAGAGTTAGAAGACCAAACACTCTATTGTCGTAAGCACTTAAGGTCCCCTAGCAGGACAGATTCTGTAAAGTAGAAGTTAGCCCACCCCAGCCCCCTTATTGGGCCCTCTTGTTAGATATGTGTTGAAGGTTAGATCTAGTTCTTTTCCTCAGGAATTTTTTCTCCCATGGGTTGCTAAGACACAAATGACTAGGTACTTAAGAGAAACAAAGCACAAGGCTGTAGCCTTTCTCCTTGGCAGGGTGGGGTAGAATTGCCCCTCATGGAAGCAGAGCCTGACAACTCGAGATTTGGAGAGACTGAAAAGCAAGGGCAGGGGGGAGGTCACGCTCTCTTGCTCGGGACCCTCGGAGCTGGACGGTCGGAGCTGCTGTCTGCTGAACCCACGGGCCCCTGAGAAGCCAGCGCAGAGCTGCCGGTCTGTCTGCTGTGTGAGTCTCTGCCCCCGTCTCTATCCGGAGCCGACTGCCCGCCACCAGCCCGGGCTTGAGTTTTCTCCGCTTACATTGTAGCGGGTTTTCCCCTGCACGGAGACCCCTTACCGTCCTGTGCCCCTGTGTCCTGGGATCCTGCTGTAAGACTGACACCAGTCTGCCCCTCTCGGTCTGTGGAGCAAGGGCTCTCTCCATCCCTCCCTGCTCGGCAGCTGCCATTTGCCGGTGCTACCTGAGCTCACGCCAGAGCCTCTGCAGGCACCGGGGAATCACCACACCCAGAGTGCCCCTGCAGGCTGTGACTGGAACTGCACCAAAGGGAAAAGGTGCCTGAAACCGAGCAGGCTGCCACTGGGTTTCTGGTTCTGTTTGTTGCTTAACGCCATAGTTGTTGTTATTTGTTAGCTTTGTTTTAGATATTAGTAAAGAACTGTTATTCCTATTCCCATATCTTTGCCTGAGAGCCTCTTGATTTCAAAATTATAATAATTCGGAGGGAGAGGGGTTACAGTTTCCCATTCCAAGGGAGGCTCCTGCCTTCCTTAACAGACACCTGTCCTTCAAACCCGGACAATATGCTAATGTGTAAGGTCTTTAATTGTATACTCGATTGGGGGGTGGGAGGACATTTGCGACGCGTGTCACCTGGGTGAAGCAATGCATGGAATGGGATCCTATTAAAATACCAAGGTAAATGACCCCCAACCCTCTAACCATGTCTGAGCTTTTATTTCCTAAGACCAGGAAAAAGGCATCAGTCATTAGTGTCTCCAGATTCTCCCATCTGTCTGGACTAAAGAGCTTCTTAATACTCCACTGTAGGTAGAATAATCTAATTTGTAACTAAGCCTGCCCCATATAATTACTTTGTCACTTTTCTTCCTTAGGGGAAGGAGGAAAAAGGTGACATCAGGTAACACAGTGTGGACCATGACTACAGTGATGAATATGCATCTTACCAGCTTGCTCTAGGTCTCACAGTCACATTTAAATACTTCCATTTGATGATAAAATTAGGAGAAAAAATGAAGTTTTACAATCAGGTGAAACATGTTTCTCTGTAATACATTCTTTTCCAGAGTGTTCATGTTAATTGTGTGAATTTGTAAAGGGTGCAGGCTGACAGCTCCTACCACTAACTAAAGCCATGTTTTCCCAGTTCTCTTCTGGAAACATGTGAAATTGCTGCATAAAAAGATGCAAGCCTAGTACCTGTGAACAAACCTATTTAATAGGTCTTAAAAAAGGTGAAGAAGTTCACCAGTTTTAGCATGACCTCTCCCAGAAAAATGATGAGTTAAAGTTTTACCTGAGCCAGGCAGAATATTTATAATGCCCTTAGGAAATCCAGCTTTAGCTGAGAGTTCTGCAAACTTCAAGGAAGTCAGAGGAGTGACCTAAGTAGAAACATTTAGATTAGGTCTCCTATTTTAATCAAATGCATGATGATACCTTTTACATTCAATACAGCTTAGTTTTGATACAATATTCACCTTCTTACAGTTAGAAGTGATGGGTTCTTGTGGAAAAGAATTAATTCTTGAAAATGAGATTAGCACTGGAGCAAAATTGGAGTCAATCAATACTTTCTATCACCATGGCAGTTTGTATTATTACAAATTCACTTTCAAATAGATGATACAGTCAATCCGAGGGTACATATGACAGATCAACCTATGGGTTAAATAATCTATATTGCCTAAATCATTTTGCCTGAACAGGGGCATCTGGGCCATCTGTATATTCCTTTTTGCTCTTACCTGAGCTGGTTTGAGTACAAGAGTGTTGCCTGCAGCCAAGCATGCTGCACTTTTCCATGCAAGCATCATCAGTGGGTAATTCCAGGGGATAATAATTGCACAGACACTTCAGGTAGGGAAAAACAGGGAGAGATTACATATTTGATGGCAGCTTTTCTGCATGTCAAGGCTGTCACTTAGAAGAAAAAGTGATACTCACCCGAGTGGCTCTTTCTTGGTGAATGTTAGATTATGGTTTGGCCGAGCCTGGTTAATTGGAATTGTAGAACCCTAAAAGACAGAGGAGCAACAAATCTTCATACTGATTAATAATTTTTATTACAAATATATTTGCTATGTAAGTATGTTTCGGAAAGCTACAGAGTAGGCTTCAAAACCACAAGCATTTTTGCATCAGGGAAAGGGGCACAGATGCTTCTGCTGTATGATTTCCTACTGTGGATATTGTAATCAACTCCTGATTGTCAGCTGGATAAAATAAAAGCATAGTTAAAAAAGTATGGGAGAACATAAAGTGAGGGTCTGATGAATAAAAAAAAGCTGGATGATATTGTTGATTGCTCTTAAAGACACTGGAGGAAATGCTCTTGAACGTGTGCCACGTGCTGTGCCACCAAGCAAACTCACCAGCCTTGGTCAGACTGTAGCAAAGCACAAGGCTCTGCACTTACCTGCATGATGAACACAGTGACATTCTGTCCCATGAATAACCAGGAGCTGACCAAGCAAGTATATCCACTGTGACACCTCAGCTGATTTCTTAGATATTTAGAGTCACATTCTAAATCCATTTTCTCCAGCTGGAGGTGGACTATCCTTTTGTATTGACAGGGAGACCCATTCTAGGTAAAATTCCAATTTTGCTTTAGTTTTTGATTCCTCAGTTACTTTTTCCTTTTACTACTTTTTGGCACTGTTTCAGAAGTATAACAACAAAAAAGAAGTGTAGAGAAGCACTGCCACTGATCATTTCCTTTACATATCCACTTGCCTGAATTTTGTCACACCATCCAGCAAAGTATCTGAATGTTTGCACAGACATTCCAATATGAGTCTTCAGAGCTAAAGTGTAGACAGCTCCTGAGTCAATAGACTCTATTGTTGCTAACTCTTCTTGATGTTCTTCCATCAGGTCTGCAAGTCTTTAATAAAAATGTTAAAAAATTCGCATCAAAGGGAAATGACATTTAACTATTGACAGCCTGACATTATATTAGGTGTGGCAAAGAAGCATAATCAAAATAGCATTCCCACTAAACTTGGAGGTGGAGCACTGGAGCCACTGCTCTTTAACATCAGTAAGGGATTGAAAAATTGCCCATTAGTCTGCAAATGTCTTCACATTGGCTGTAGTAGACATGAACTCAGGTTTAAGTAAGACTGGCAAGTGTTACTAGGTTGATAATAACTATCAAAGTGTCTCAAAGGACATCTGCACAGATTGATACCTGTACTTAGGAGGCACTACTGTTAGTTTAGTGGTCCCCTGCTCAGGTCTGTTTGCATCAATGAATTTTCACATTCAGTCCTTTGCATTCTCTTACATGCATTAGTGTTTTTCTTCAGCTTCTCCCTGTGATTTGGTACTCAGACATATAATCAATGCTCCCATATGATTTTGAGAGCTTTAAAAAGTGCATTTGAGATCCTGTAAAGAGTATTCAAAACTGGGTGTGAAACCTATTTTTCTGTTATGTAAATTCTGCCTGTTTAAAGCATTTGCAGAGATGTGGGAAAATGCTCTTTAATACCTGTTTTAAGTGTATCTTGGAGACCCAGCTACAGGTCAGGGCATTGGCAGTGTTGTGTAAGAGAATGGATACAGGCATGTCAGGGACAAAGGAGAAGGTTCCATTTCAAGTGTGCTTAATATCTTCGATTAATGATTCTTCAAGACAAAGCAGCAGAGCTAGGAGCTTTAATGGCACACACATTCTCTTTGGTTCAGCACTCAAAATCTCCAGTTTGAATGAAGGCCAGAGAAACAGGGGCCTTATTTCAATTAAGATGGTCCAGAGAGAGTGTTAATTCCTACTGGGAATGGTTTGCAACATAAACACTCTGGTGATTTATCCTAGAGAGTGAGTTCCCTAAGCAAAGTGTTTAATCCAGGGATAACCTACATGGTGTAGGGGAACTGTGTTTTCCATATACCTAATATAGCTATGCTTGCAAATCTTCCAAGTGTAAAACAGAGCAGGAGTTTTCACACCTTAAAAGTCTCTCTGCAGGTCAGAGTTAACTTGGTCTCTCAAGCGTTCTACATTCCTGATACAAATTAAACCCAAGTTTGTGCATGCTTTGAATAGGTGTACACTTGTCAAAAATATAAGTGACCAGGTGTGTTTAATGTTCAGTTCTGACTTGCCCATTTTCTCTTGTGATGACTACTCAACTCCATAAGAGTCCTGCAGGCTTTCTTCCACGGCCTGGTCACACACTTTATAAGACAAGCAGAATGTTTGGCTTTGCTTTCATTCTTTTTTTATAAGATGCCTGCAATGTCTTGTAAAACATGTAGCACTTTTTCAGGAGTGGCAACCTGAAAAAGTAGTTTCTTTATTCATGTCTACTCATTCATTTGCATGTTTAGACCTGAAAAAGCAATGAAAGCTCCTAATGTAGCCCACAAAAGAGGCTTTCTTTATAGGGAAGTTCTGATGCTTCTAGTCACCTGAAGTTTGCAAGACAGTGTTCTCCCTGTGCTTGGAAGAAGCATCATGCTGCATATGGAGAATCTATAATAATTGGGGGATTATTAGCTGTCTCCAGTATCACTCTCACACTATCTAGTCAGCATTACCATCTTTCTAAGATCACCTCTTGCCCTTCAAGAATAAAACCCCACCATTAAAATACCATTAATTCAACAAAACAGCTGCTTATCTTCTGAACCAATAGCAACACAGCCAAAAATAAGAACCAGGTGTTAACTAGACACAGTGAGACAGATACAAAAAAGAGATAAAAGTGTCTCAGGTAAATGTTGGATTCAGCTTAGAGAATTAGGGGATGAAAAGACAGCTAGTCTGGATCCTCTAATAGTGGGATTATGAATATCCATCATATTGAGAAAACATATACAACAATTCTTCAGAGAAACAAAACGAGATTTGAGAAAAGGAAACAAATGCAAGCTGTCTTGTACATACCTGTACAGGAGACGCCCTCTTTCCCTTGCATTAATCTTTCCCCATTCACCATTTTCAAATGCCTCCTTTGCTGCTGCCACTGCCTTGTCAACATCAGCCAGTGAGGCAGAAGATACACTGGCGATTACCTGTGCAAAGGTAGCATTGTGTTAGCTCAAAAAGAAACATTGGGGTGCAGAGTGTTACTCCTTCCTTCCAAACTTCTTGACTGGGTATAAGCAAATTCTTAATATCCTCATCTGTGGCAGCTGTCATGGGTGAGCCAGGCTACAAAAAGTTCAGACACAATGGAGGTGGCAGAATTTGGAGGACACTGCAGAGACACAGATTCCTCAAGCTTTCGTTTTCTTCAAGGTGCACTCTCCCATTGGATCTCACCCTCTCTTTCCATATGTAAAACCAATGTGATATTACAAAAGCTGGAAGTCTTTATATGAGGTATTACAATCTAATATCTAAACATGCTGAAAGAACTCCCACGTGTTCCATTTTTAAGGAATGGAGCTTCTGTTATCATAAACCACCACAAACACACAGTATTTTAAGATTATTGTGTTCTATAAATACACACATTGTAAATCCTAACACAAAATTGTTATGACTTTTATTCCTTTCTATAATGAGTTTCAGGAAAAGTATCAGTCTGACTTGTGAAGATAGTGAAATTTGTGTCATTGATTTCAGCAGACTTTATTTACTCCAGGATTAAATGGCAACTACATGGACATCAGAATCACTTCTCTTATTCATAATTCACAGCTATGAGTTGCTCAACCAATATTGGGTAGTTCAGGACTGAAGTGCAACAGTATGGATGTTCCTATTGAAAAGTTATTTTTCTTATTGGGAATTTAAAGGGACATTTTAATGTCACACCCTAAGATATCAGATTTACAAAAAAGTTTTAAGAAATGAAGTTGACTTCTGATAGGAAATATACACAACGTCCTAAAAAAAACTTCCTTAGCAAATAAACTTCAGCAATTTCTGTTTGAAAAGCTAAACAAGAATGAAATCAAGGTAAAATATTCAGCTGGGTATGAAAATTGATGTAATAACTGAAGTGGAAGTAGTTTTTTACTTTGCAGCTTAACTCAAATGGAAAAAAAATGTAGAACACACAAAATGTGAAGTAAATTTAACTTAAAATTATTTCTCGAGGTTGTTTAATATGTAGTGTATTATTTTAAAATTAGAAATATTCAAGTAATGTTTTAGATTTTTTAATAGGCAACAAAAAATTAAATAAACTGGTATTGATCATATTTAGAAATTACTTACTGATCCATCTGTTGGATTTATAGTGTCAAATGTTTTTCCATCATCAGCATCTATAAATTTCCTATCTATGAAACATTGGTATGGCATATTCACAGTCATGTTGTTCATATTTTTTGAAACCTGGGTGAAATAAGCAACAAATTATTTTAAATTTATAATAACTAATATTTTAATGTAGCTTAACAAGCTTTTGATATCTGCAGCCAATATCCATACACATTTTAGCCTGTATATGTTTTAGAAGTAACATGTAACAGAAACCAAATACAAATATATAGAAGTTTGTATAACCAAATATTTATTTGCTTTCCTACTGCATCAAGCAATCTAATAAAATGCATTAAGTGCAAAATAAAAGTTCTTACATAATCAACGACCAACTCTTCTTCTTTGTCTTCTCCTCTGAGTTTCCTCACAACCATCTGAACAAAGTCTGAAAATTTAGTGGCCATATACACATCTTCATTCTGTAGCTGAAGTCCACTGTGGTTCTGTTTGATCTCTTCTAGCATTCTAAAGGTTTTGAAGAAAGAGTAAGTTTAATTAAAAAATGAAAGAATTCTTCAGATAATTGAATCATTAGAAGGTCAAAAGGGACCAAAACTGGGCCTCAATTTGTATGCATGTGAATATGTGTGTGTGCATTTCTCTGACAAGAACACAGAAGTTGTGCATTTTCCTGAAATCTGTTGGTTTAATTGAGGATGCTATGAAAAACAAAAATGTCAGTTCTGGAATACTCTTAGGTAAACTTTTGAAAATCAATTACAAGAAGATATTGATATGCTACAGGAAAATAGTATTTGGGACTACTCTAACCAATATATGGAGGACATATATTGGTAAGTAATCAGCACAATAATCAGTTTGTTTAAAAATGCTGGTTTTATATTATGGTCTGTGTTGGAAAAAGAAGGCAAACAAGGTGACCCAAGCCATGACAAACTCAGTGCACTTTTAAGGCTGGGCTGAATTTTTTCTGTGAAAAGCTCCTCTTTCCCTCTGGGGAGTTCTTTGCTCAGGTCCCCAGTCAGCCCCCTGATCTGGAGATACCTGTGGCTACATGCAGACAGGTTTGAGCATCACCACGCTCCCCTGGGGCTGATGTTCCTGAAGTTAAGGGGAATTTTCCTTCAGTAGAAAGAGCAGGATTACATCAATAGCTCATAACTTTGGGAGAACTGTACATGTTTTGAATAGTAAGAGTATTGGAAAACATGGAGGGATTATTTTTTTAACACTACCAATTTAAAGGCACTATGACAATATTTTTTTCATTAACTTTGGCTTCATAGCTTTGTTATTTTGAATATTTTTACCTGACAACATGCATAGAGGATGCTCCAGATTTGAAGAAGTCTGTGGAATCTTCAATCACAGCAACATTGCTTAAAATTCCCTTCCAAATAGCCTAATAATACATAACAATAATGGAGGCAATAATGAATAATCCTCTAATAGCAAGAAGTATTTATAAAACTGTATATTCTATGGTATCTGTGCCTACAACACAGTTATTTCAAGAGGGTCCAAAACAGCCTAGAGACCTCATGTCAGACAAGAAATTTTTCAGCATAATTAGATTAACAAAATATAGTATTTTGTCCATGGTAATTTTACCTAATCAGGCAAGAAACCTGAATGGTTCAATGCTAATAATTTTCAGGCCCATTTTCTAAAGATTTTTATACTCCAAATGATAAGTTCCCATTGCATTATGGAATGTGTCATCAGTATAGGCAAGGACAGCCTGGAGCACTTTGGGAATGGATTAACGGCATTTCAGGCACCTGGCCAAAACTGAGAAGTCATTTAAGCTGCATTTATGAGATGGAGAGATAAATGGATAAATAACTGGTAATATAAATATAATATTTCAATTAATTATAACTGAGTTCCAGAGGTAGCAGGCAGTGTCACCAACTGATGAGCTTATACTTCTTTTTATAATTTTCTCAGTCATTCAATAGCTCCAGGCAGCATTTAGGTTGCTGTCAAGCAGGTTCAAGGTAATCTTGAAACAGCAGCCTAAAATATTAGTACATCAAGCTGCCTGACCTGTGCCAAAAGTTAATAACCCTGCAGCAGAGTTAGCACAAGGGAAGACATCTATGATTCATTTGCTCTGGCACAAAACTTTAATGACAAATGTGGCTTTCAGCTAAGCCCCTGACACTACAGAGGGATGGATTTCAGGAGAGGGCAGAGAAGTTCCTCTCTGGCTATGAGAGTTTTCTGCTCCAGCTGTTCCCATCCCTCTGCCAGCCAGCCCCTTGTGTGTGGTTGTGGCAGAATAGATACAGGTTCAGTGAGAAAACTGCTGCCTTTTGCTTTCAGAAGGCTGTTCTGAGACTCCCTGGGGCTTGTCCAACAGGCCCATTCTGAGCACATCCTACTGATGAACACCACAGTGAAGAAAGGATTCCAAGAACTGTCCAAGTCTGCCAGTGTTAAAAACCTCACTTGTGTGAGGTGAGGGTCTGTTTGTTTTTCCTCACTCCCACTTTCATAATTAATAGATATTTACCATAACTGATCCTGCAATCACTACTTTTGTGTCACTTGTATCTAAAACTTGTAACAAAACTTTGTGAGATGAATACACCAGTGAATTCCCAATTCCACCTGAATTAATATCAGTAACTAAGTCTTCACCCCCATATACTTTGAGTACATTTTATCCAAAAATTATTTGAATGACTAAACAAAAGATATGCCTTGCCAAAAATAAGTATGTAATGCTTTTGTCTGAAGTAATATCCCACTAAAGCAGTTTATTGAATTACCCTAATATCTTCTGCCATCTTTTTCTCCTCTTCTGTAAGTTCCAGGGCGGTTGTTTCATCAGCAGAGAAGTATTTAGATGCAGGGATCATTTTTCCGTCCTCGAACTGCAGATTTTTCACTAGTACCTGAAAAATGAAAGGATATTATTTTAAATTGTCTGGGAGGTAGTACATCCTTGGGTGAAGATTTTTTTAGGCATTAATAGGGTGATTGAAATAGAGAAATAAATGGCTTGCAGGAAAGCTGATATGACGCAAGCAATTTAGCACAGGCCACTCATAGCCATCTTTTAGATTCTCTCCTAGTAAGAATTCAATTTAATCCATATTGGAAAAGAATATGGATTGAGTGAAAAGCAAAGCATGAATGTCCTCTCTATAGGATGGTAGAGCATTGAAAAACTCCAAGTGAATTAGCTGTCTGTCATTAGCACCTGGATTTATGGAGCTTGACAATTACACACTATTTGCCCTTCTTGCTAAAACTATTCCATCCATGCTTATGTTTGCCAAACTGAGCGCTTACCATCTTCCCATCATTTCCAAAAACGACTAGACCATTCTTTGTTACGAGTCCAGGTCTTGAAGCACCTTTTATTGGCAGCTCTTGTCCAGCAGGCACTGAAGCATTAAGTAAAGATGACCCATAAAAAGTAACTGCCTAAAAAGAAATGTAATTAAAAGTGTTCAGATTCTAAATGTGCTGTAAAATTTTAACAATTTTATGACACCGTTTTGACGCTTTATTATAATAAAAATAAAATATAATTACCTACACATGTAAAACATGTTACAACATTTCTAGATCTTTACAACTCAGAACATGTAAAACTTTGCAAGTTGCCTAAGCCTGCAAAGCAGCTGAGCTGTAACAACGTGCATGCTGCAACCAGTGCAGGAAAGGGAGCAGCTCTTGTCAGTGCATGCCCAGAGTGAGGGACCACTCACTCTATAAAATTACAAAGATTTATTTCGGCAAACTATCTAGGTCCAAATCTCCTTAAAATGAAACCCTCTGTTATTTCAGCAGCTCACAGTTTCATTTTGCTGTCAATGCTGTGATGTTAGCCACTGTACATGAGCTGCATTATTCTGCAATGCACACCTACTTCCCAAAATGACAGCACATTTTGCTTCTACGCTTTGTACCATTGTACCATGCCTCATTTTTTTCCCCCAGATATTGTACTCATCTTTTCTCAAATTAAATGAATCTGTGTCGGAGTTTGGATCTAGTTTTTTTGGCTTTTTTTTTCCCTTCAGGAATTTTTCTCCCATGGGTTGCTAGGGGACTAATGGCTGAGTACTTAAGACAACAAAAGCACATGGCTAGGGCTTTTCTCCTTGGCAGGTCGGTGGAGAATCCCTCTCATGGAAGCAGGGACTACGCAAGATTTTGGGGACTGAAAAAGCAAGGGCAGGAGGAGGGCTGCCCTCTTGCTCAGGACCCTGAGAACCGGACGGTTGGAGCTGCTGTCTGCTGAGCCCATGGCCCCCTGAGAAGCCAGCACGGAGCTGCCAGTCTTTCTGCTGTGAGTTTTTTCCCTCTACCCCCATCGGGAGCTGAGCTGCCTGCCACCAGCCTGTCTCTCCCTGGCTCCTCCTCGCCGCTCTGAGTTTTTGCTACACTGTAACTGGGCTCCCCCTTCACGCTGGGACCTCCTGCCGTCCCAGCTCACTGTGTCCGAGGATCCGGCTGCGGCACCGACACCAGCTGCCCCAGGGTCTGTGAAACACAGGCTCTCCTCCATCCCTCTCTGCCTCAGGCAGCCGCCATTGCTGTTGTGCTACCTGAGCTCACGCCAGAGCGCCCCCTGCAGCCGCAAAGGAACCACTGCACCCGGATCGCCCCCTGCAGGCTGTGACTGGAACTGCACCAAAGGGGAAAGGCATCTGAGGCCAAGCAGGCTGCCACTGGGTTTCTGGTTCTGTTTGTTGGTTAATGCCATAGTTGTTGTTATTTGTTAGCTTTGTTTTAGATATTAGTAAAGAACTGTTATTTCTATTCCCATATCTTTGCCTGAGAGCCTCTTGATTTCAAAATTATAATAATTTGGAGGGAGAGGGGTTATAGTTTCCCATTCCAAGGGAGGCTCTTGCCTTCCTTAACAGACACCTGTCTTTCAAACCAAGACAATCTGTGATTAAAAAGCTCTTAACTACTGTGTTCTGTATATTTCTTTAGGTGCCTGTTCTAGATATACACAAAACATATAATCATCAAATTAGAGCTACTCTGATGTAACACCCATTTGTATTCACCTGTATGCAGACATCTTTAATTTTATAAAAAGAGTTAAAAAGAGGGTAGAGAGAAGAATATTCTTCTCATTTTCAGAGCATACCTGGCCATCTATTGTTGCCCATGCTCCAGGCACTTTATCATGCCCTCAAATCCAATTGTGCAAAGCTGCTGCAGGTTGATCCCAGGAGATCTAGGAAATAAAGACATGTCAGGATGCATCACCACACCTTCCCAAACACAAACAAGATCATCTAATGCAGTAGGGGTGCTTAGATAAAACACATATCATATAGGAATTTAATTAATTTTTTATCTGTTTTTTATATGGCCTGTGTTTTTTTTTTTGGGCACCAGAAGGAAAGGTGCCAAAACTTCCTTTTCCTGAAATCAAATCTATTTCTGGTAGAGAATTTCATATAGCCTGTTGGCAAACAAAGAGAGTGATCTTGATTTAATGCTGTATTCACATGTATGGTGACATATTAATGTTGCGGTGGTTCGGAACCAGAGGACTTCCGGACAGGTTCCACGGACAGAGGGTTTCCCCCCGGAGCTCCCAGGGGCAGCAGTTGGACCACCAATCCATGGACCCAAGCTCCTGCTATTGGTTACTGGACTTGTCTGTTATGTTTCCCCGCTCTGGGAAATTCCCTGTCACTCCATAGTTCATTCGTTGTTCTCTCTGTTCCCCTCCCCTCCCTAAACCCCAGTTGATCATGTACCCCAGCCCCTCCCCTGTATTGTCCCCTGCCCTCATCCTATTGGGTGTTGTTCCTCCCTTAAATACCGATGTAATAAGCTGCTCTTGGCTCTTGGTTCATGTGCTCCCTTTGGAGGCAATAAACCTACCGAAATCACATACCAAGAGACCTCCTTCTCTGGTAGCTCTTTGCTGTTTCACCACGCTCCGGGGGCAACACCTCCCCGGACCGAACGCGGACCAGCTGTGCCCGCAGTAGGCACTCCGAGGAAGTCTTCCCGATCGTGAACGACTTCCTAGGGTAGCGCTAGGACTCCGCTGCCGGTACCAGGGTGGGACCGAAGCAGGGAATGCAACATATTAAGAATCCACTGAAATTGCAGCTGCCTCTTAGCTCTCTGTACATGATCCTGAATAGGACACCAAGTTTCTAAATACATGTAACTGCTGAAAGGAAAAAGGAAATTAACCTAGGGTTCCGTTACATGCATCCTAGGAGGTATCCCAGGAAAAAGAGGTGAGGCAACAACTCAGTTAAAATTCATATTAACTTCATATTGCTGCTACTGTAATCTGAGTTAATAACTTTTGCTAGTGCTATGCACAAAAAACAGTGTTACTTCACATTACCTCTGCATTTTCCTTTGTCTGGATCCCTTTATATGATGCCCCTTCTTCAGGCTGAGGTATACGAGGGGCCTTACCATCAGCAATTCGATTTACACCTTCCACCTACGCGAAAAAGTAAAAGATTTAACGTTAGCTTGGTTCACCTTTTTTTCCTCAGTCATACTTGGAAATGACAGCAAAAGACTTTCTGCCACAAGGTGATTTAGTTTGGGTTTTTTTAAACCTAGTATTTTCAAACTCCAAGGTGCCCTGATTAAACATGTGTTTCCTTAAGCTTCTTTGACCAAAGAAATGGCCTCAAGAATTTAATGGAAGTACCTACTCACCAAACTTAGAGCAGCTGCCTGAATTCTATAGAACAAAAATGTGGCTCGATATGATTGTATTCAACTTTTTCCTTTTTCTATCTGCCAAAAGTTATTTTTCCGCATTTAAATGGGGGGAAAAGAAAAATCTCTAAGGAACGATGCTGAGTATTTTTTGTGCATTTTATTTTATTCACTTCAAAAAAATAGAAAAAATGATGAGCACAGAAAATCCAAAGTCAATCCACCAGAACTCTGAGCTTCAAACACAATCCTCCCCTTTTTTCTTAAAAACCTCACACCTAACTTTTTTTCTCTCTGAACCTTTAAAAGATTTTGTTTTGTAAAAACATTTTAAAAATCTATGGAAAGAGCCACTTTCCAAACAAATTCAACTTCTTGCCATCTGTGGAAACAATATGCTCTGCCTGCTGTCAGCAACAAATATCCTGAGGTCACATCCTCAGCTGTTGTGCATCCACACAGCTCCAGTGAAGTCTAGGATTTGGCTGAGTACCACAACCTCTCTTTCCAACTGCATGCATCTTGTCTATATTTCCTTTACTTTCAACCTCTTTTCCTCTTAAAAAGCTGGTATTTAGTACAGCTAAACATACCATAGCCTTTATTCCTTCTGGGAAGAGAAACCGGTTATAGAGGTCATCCACGGTATCGTTTTGGCCAACATCACATTCTCGCTGCAGAAGTACTGGTCCAGTGTCCAAACCATCATCAGCCCAAAAAATAGTAAATCCTGCTTTCTTATCTCCTTGAATTAAAGTCCTGGGCATAAAAAGAGGCTTACAGTAAATACAGACAAAATGAAAGTAGTCAGGAATATCAACTCGCGTGTTACACATTCATTTTCTTCAGGAAGACAGAAATTCCTAACAATCTTTACTATACTTTCGCTGCTCATTTCACAGTCAGGGACCCACAGTTTTGACACTGTTGATGTGTGGTTTCCACAAAGTGACAGAGGAAATGCTGCAACTGAACCCAAGCTGTCTCACACAGTTAATTGTGATAATTATTTTTAAAGAATTAGTAATGGTAAGACACTCAGAGAAAAAGCTGTGCAACAGTTATGACAGAATTTGAAAGATGGAAGCATCTAACAGAATATTATCTTAATAATTCATGATCATTTACTGTAATTAGCTAAGCCTCATGGCTCATCTGTAGGTCAACAAAGGAAGTACATTTGTCACACAGTTGAAAAAGAGTTAAACTCAGATTGGAAAATTATGGATATGCAACTGTATAAGGAAAAGTTATTAAGGGAATTAAGGCTATCCAGCCAGATTCTCAGCTGCTGTGCATAAACACAGCAATGTTTACATTAGACCTGTGCTGATTTACCTCAGCTCAGAATCTGCCTCTGCATCCAAAGGGTACTTAAGCCACCTAAAATTTTCCAGTTTTCCTTTGGCATGTGTCTCAGAATGATGGAAAATCAGACTGAAGTGTGTTTAAGGGAGCAGCCAGAAATTGTGAGAAAAATATTTCCTGCACGGTTTTAGCCATTTGTCTGCATGCAAACACCAATGCTATTTTAAGTAATACATGTCATGTAAGTATTCCCTCAGCAGTCCATGTTGTAACAGGATCGTCTGAGATCTGGCTTATACACAGGAAATTATTCATTGTAAGCACTGAAAATTATATTATTAAAATGAGTGAAGCACACATATGTGCTGAACAAGGGATAAACTCCAAAGACAACTGGGGAAGTTGGCAGGTAAAACAGAAGTGAAATCTTACAGAAGTTTGGCTAGCCTGTATCAGATCTTTCACACATTTTTTATTGTATAAAAATCCCAAAAGATCACTCTAGTGAGAAATGGATGTCCTCAGCAGGGAGAAGAAGGTTTCATGTCTCTGATGCTGAATAGGTGACAAGATAAATACTGTGTGCCCTCTCCTCTGTCCACCAGCTCCCTCCACAAAGGGCTGCTGATAACAGAGTAGCAGCAGCTGGAAAAGACTATAAAGGAAGTGAGTGAGGAGCTCTCTGCACCCCAGGGCCCTTGTTTGTACCTGGTTATGTTTAGTCATGCCTAATTCCCAAAGGTTTTCTTGGTTATACTGTGGGGATAAAGGGTCTGATCAGCACTAGGGCTGTAGCCACAATATGTGAAAGTAGTGATTAGAGCAAGGGATGAGAGGGTGAAATACAAGAATAGCCAGCCAAGGCCAAATCCTAGTTTAGTTTAAAGGCCTCTGGACAATGGCCTTTACCTGAGAAGGGTAGGAGCAGATAGATTCCTTTTGCAGAAGGAATATTCAAAATAGAGCAACACATGGTGATACAACACTGCAATATATTCCCATTTCTGCAAACCTTTGCCTCAAGGACTTCCTGAAAGAGAGTTTGTATCTACACCTTCCTGTGAAATACATCGTGATGAGCTTCTCCTCCATGAAAGCATCCTTTTAGAGCTCTCTAGATAGGAGGTCACACAATTTAATAACAGACTGCCTGGAGTAAAAGTACCTCCTTTTTTTGGTAAAATCCTACTACCTGATGTCTCACACAGCTGGCATATGTCCTTCCCAATGACCTCTTTTCCAGTCTGAGGACTCCATCATTTGTCTCCAGTCATGTGAGAGCTGTCCTACACCCTTGACCATCTTTCTTAGCCTTTTCTGAACTTAGCTAGTTCATGTTCCAACTGAGATGCTGTCCTGGTTTGAAGGACAGGTGTCTGTTAAGGAAGGCAGGAGCCTCCCTTGGAATGGGAAATTGTAACCCCTCTCCCTCCGAATTATTATAAATTTTGAAATCAAGAGGCTCTCAGGCAAAGATATGGGAAT
>JAVTVJ010010682.1:0-16143 GCA_034509425.1 Eopsaltria australis | reverse complement strand
GGCATCCCATGATTTTACAGGATTGGGCCTCAGACTTGCAAGAACAGGATCTTGTTCTTGCATAGGGATACCCACCAGACAGGTTGACAGGGGGTTCTCGGCAGCATCCGTATTCAAACAGAGATTGTCTTGTTTCAATGACTTGGCGAGCGTGACCCACACATTCTCCTTCGGTTGCAGAAGGATCCAGCCGGATGTCTCTGGCCAACGGTGAGTCATCGTCGCCAGCAGCCACAGGGACAGCAGAATTTTGGTCACACTTTCCAGCTCCATTACTTCTGTTATCAAGGTGTACTGAAACAGGAAGGTAAGTATAATCAACTCTTTCCCAGCAAAGTTGACTTCTACCAACCCTTCCCCTCTCAGAACATTCAACAAGGACAAGGTAAGGATAGAACATTCAGGTAAGTGTGGGGTGGGGAAAAGGGGAAAGGGGAGTAGGGCTGTGAAGGTTTTGAGCATTGTTGCTGGTGCTCTTAGCTGCTCATGGTTGGAACACAGTCTATGATGTCGCCTTCTTTCTTCTTCGCTTCCATGCGAAGCTGACGTTCTGGTTGTCCTGTGGGGTCTGTGGGTCACTCTGGAGGTATGGGCGGATTGCTCTCGCTGGGATCCACCGGGGACCTGCTGTTGTAGAAACACACCCATACCCTCTTCCCCATACAATCAGCTCGACTGGACCTTTAATCTGGCCATTTTCCGGATCCTTGAACAGCACAAGAGGTTTTTCTGCCAATTTCATCCTGGCCGAATTTGTGAAATGTCTAAAGACGGGGGGGGACGGCTCCGAATCAGTACAATTTAGAAAATTTAAGGTAAACAACGCCTTACAGAGTCGCTCAATGGGCGTCTTTTCCTCTGTCCCTCCCTGCTGCTGCTGCTCAAGGATGCGTTTAATCTCCTGATGTTTTCTTTCAACTATAGCTTGGCCAGTTGGGGAATGGGGTATGCCGGTGGTATGGCTAATTCCCCATTCCTGTAAAAATTTTTTAAAACTAGCTGAAACATAACAAGGTCCATTATCAGTTTTTATAGACTTTGGCGCTCCTAAAACAGAAAATGCCATTAGAAAATGTTTTTTAACGTCTCTTGCCTTTTCTCCGGTGTGAACCGACGCAAAGGTGGCACCAGAAAATGTGTCAGTTGATACATGAATATATTTAAGACGACCAAAAGGTGCATAATGGGTTATGTCTGCTTGCCATACCTCGATAGAATGGAGACCTCGGGGATTGACCCCAGCGTTAAAGGCAGGAATTTGATGTTTCTGACAGGACGGACATGTTGCCACTATGGCCCTAGCCTGCTCCGAGGACAGGTTAAACATCCTACGGAGGGCAGGGGCATTTTGATGGTAGAATTGGTGGCTTAAACGTGCCTGTGCCACAACGTCAGGAACTGAACAATTGTGCACAGACATCGCTAATGCATCAGCTCTCTGATTAACTTCTGCGATGTAACCGGGTAGGTTGGTGTGTGACCTTGTGTGCATTACAAAGAAGGGATGCTTGCGGTGGGAAAGGAGCTGTAACAAAGATGCAATCAACCCAAAAAGTCTTTGATGACTCACCTCTTTCAATAGAGAATGTTCAATCCTGGAAACAATCCCCGCTACATAGGCCGAATCTGTCACCAAATTTATCGGTTGCTCCTGGAACCGCTCGAATGCCTTAACAACGGCGGATAACTCAGCAATTTGAGGAGAACCCTCAACCACCAGAGTTTCCTCTTCCCACTCGAGGGTCTCTGGATTTTCCCACGTCAGCACAGCCTTGTGGGAGGACCCAGAGCCGTCTGTGAAAATGGTTAGGGCATCAGGAATTGGAGTTTTACTTTGAACAAATTCTGGGGCCAAATGAAATTCCGAATTAAAAAGATGTTGTTTTAGCTTTTGGTGCCCAATTTGACCGGAGAAGTTTTCCAGAGCTAATTGGAGATGTTCACTCTCCTGGAAGACAGACTCAAATTGATCTCTCTTCCAGGGGGTTTGGATGCATGCAAAATCACAGCCAGCCAGGGCACGGAGACGCTGGCGAGCTTTGATTATAAGCTCGGCCACCAACTCTTGTGGCGTCGTGATTGTTTTGGATGGCGTATTAGGTAGGAATATCCACTCCACTATCAGGAGGGGATCCCTCACCTGCTCATCCCATTGAAATATTAACCCATGGTATTTTGGGTTCTTCCCTAGAATGCTGAAACGGAAGGGAAGAACCGGGTTAATCCTATGTGTCCGTTTTGTGTGTAGTGCTGTTAGTACTTTACCAACTGCTCCTCTCGCCTCCGTGGTGAATTGAATGGGTGCATCCAGGGCACGGCCTCCCCGCAGGAGTTGAAACAAAGGCTGCAAGTCGGTGTTCTTCAGTCCTAGGAAGGGTCACAGCCAATTGATAGATCCACACAACTGATGCAACTCACGAAGCGTGGCAGGCTCTTCAGGAAGTTTCATCAGTTGAGGCTCAATGAAGGTGCTGGTGATACGTGACCCCAAATAATTCCAAGGTGACGTGGACTGTATTTTCTTAGGATTCACCTTCATACCGACGTTCTCGATGGCCTGGAGAACTGCAGTCAGGGCTGGTTGTAGCGGTTCTTGCGAAGGTGCGCAGACGAGTATGTCGTCCATGTAGTGCAGGATACGGACAGCTGGAAATGCCTTTCGTACCGGAGAGAGGACCCCGGAGACGTACCATTGGCAAAGGGAGGGGGAATTTCTCATTCCCTGGGGGAGGACGAGCCAATGGTAGCGTCGCACAGGTTCCTCCCGATTGATTGCAGGCACTGTGAAGGCGAACTTGGGAGCATCTGCAGGATGGAGGGGGATACTAAAGAAACAGTCTTTAATGTCTATTATGGTGACGGGCCACCCCCTTGGCAACATTGCTGGTGATGGGAGTCCAGGCTGCAGGGGGCCCATCTCCTCTATCACCGCATTAATGGCACGAAGGTCGTGCAGCAGTCTATAACTGTCAGATTTGGGCTTTTTTATTACAAATATCGGAGAGTTCCACGGGCTGTGGGATGGTGTAATGCGACCTAGTTTCAGCTGTTCGTCGACCAGTTCGTGGAGCGCGCTTAACTTATCACCTCGTAGGGGCCACTGCTCAATCTGGATGGGTTTATCAGAGAGCCACTTAATGGGTGGAACTTGTGGCCCAGCGCGCTTTGAGGTGGCCCCCACTAAAAATCCTGAGGCGGAGGGATCTCAATTCTCGCACCCCACTGGTCTAGCAGGTCTCTGCCCCACAATGTAAAACCCGAGGAAACTATGAATGGCCTCACGGTCCCTACATGTCCATCGGGACCCTCGATAAGAATGTCCGATTTTGCCCTTTTAGCAGACACTGTTCCCCCGACTCCCTTTAGGGATTCGTTCAAGTCTTTGGTGCCCCAGTCAGATGGCCACTCTGTGTCAGCGATGATAGTAACATCAGATCCCGTATCTATCATTCCTGCCCTGGTCACAGAACTCTGGCCATTAATAAGCTTACAGTCAGTGAATGGTTTGTCTGTACCAACTACCTGGGTCCACCATACAAACAGAGTTCGTGTGTCCCTAGGGATGTTCTCGGGTAAAATCAGTGCTTGGCCTAGCCAAGTCCCTTTAGGCAAAAACCAGGGTGTGGTATTTAACATGATGGTGACACCGATAGGTTTTTTAGGTTGATAAAGTTTCACTTCCGGAATAACAAAAAGCCCTGGGGGACCTCTTATAGAATCTCCCACTATAAGTAATGTGCACGGGTGGTGTGGTGCATTTATCAGTTCCACAGCAACGTGGTGAGGTGTAGTGTCCGTGAGATGTAAAACGAACGAGCTCACCACATCCAGGCGATTGGAGTCACTCGGCGAGGGCTCTGCAGAGTGCCGCGTACTCGAATGTGGACGCGCTAGCTGTTGAAGTCTCGTGAGTCCTCTGTAGGTTGGTGAAGTCGATGTCGTGGACTCTCCAGGTGCAGCGTTTAACTTATTTATTGCGGAGCGCGGCACTGACCCGCCCTCCCCTTCCCGTTTCCCGAGGAGTGGCAACAGGAACACGGCGTGGGTTGGGCTGTCACGTTGTTTTGATGAGAGGCGGTACCTGCCGGTAACTCGGGATTCACAGAGTTAGTGCAGTTAAAATGTCCTTTGCGAGGGAGTCTACAGTCTTTGATAAAATGACCCAACTTCCCACAGTTATAACAACGTTTTTCAGCTGGCGCTGCTGTGACGCCATAGGAATGCGCGGGTTGGGGTTTTACTTTCGCCAAGTCAGGGGTCTCTGGCTTTGGCAGCCTCACTTGGGAGCAGTGCTCAGTAATAAGCTCGATGGTAGGCGGAGGCTCCCAAGGCATCAGCTCAATGACCCTACGGCACTCCTCGTTAGAGTTCTCCCTAACAAGTTCTACTAGCATCTCTTTTTGCACGACCGGGTTGGTAACTGCACGCGCCACGGACTCCCGAAGTCTATTTACAAAGGTAACAAACCTCTCTTGGGGACCCTGCTTTATGGTGGTGTAACCCTGAGCAGGGTCACCGTCAGCGGCTAAACTACACAGCACCGATCGCGCTGCCCGCTGTATGTCTTTAAGGATTTCAGCCGGAATGTTTTTGGCTTGCTCCCCGGGTTCCGAAAACGCTCCCTCCCCACTAAGGTGTTCCATAGTGAGGGAGGCTTTGGCGGGGTCACTGCGATAGGTGGCAAGCAACTTTTGCAGCTCCCTGTGCCACCTGCTTTCCCAAACCCAGAAATCCGGTTCGATTAAAAGGCTCGACATCAGGAGTTTTAAATCGTGTGGCACCAACAACGATGCTTCAAACGTGGAGTTTATCAACCCCTTGAAATAGGGAGACGCGCGCCCAAACTCCTGACTCGCTTTGCAAATATCCTTAATTACTCCTTGCTGTATGGGTTCCCACCGCGCGGTGTTACGCTGCCGGTTGTACGTCACCAGTGCCGCAAAGGGCACGGCTACCGGCAACTGCGATGGGGGAGAGGCCCCGGTGGTATAGGCCTCGGAGGCCCGGGTGGGATAGGCCTCATCCCTTCCCGCTTCCGGGGTAGGACCGTGGGAACCGGAAGGTAGACCGTGGGAAACCGGAAGGGGTACAGCGTGGGTAAACAAGGGGGCGGGCACGCCAACGGGAGGGGCGGGGTTCCTGGCAGGGGCGGATCTGGGCGGGATTGGAGGCGGGACTGGGGTGGGAGTTACAGGGTAAGGGGTGGGGCGATCGAAGGGGCGGGGAACTTCGTGGGCGGGAGGAAGGAGGGGCCCCGACGCAGTGACATCATCGGCCGCAGGGGGTGTGACCGACGTGTAACTCGACGCGGGGGTGGGGGCTAGGGAGGAGGGGGCGGGGTAGAAGGGATTCACGTCACTGCAGTTCGCGCGCGCGCCAAAGTCCAAACCGCTGCCGCATTGCGGCAAAAGTCCCGATCCGCCATCTTGCAATGGCGCAGCAAAATTTCTCCCGACGCCATTTTGTGGCGTTCCCTTAAATTCAAAACTACTATCATAACTCGGAGGGGGAATCCGCGCAACGGGCGCAACTGGGGACGGCGAACTGGGGTAAATCGTGAGGAATGGGTCCACCTTGAGCTGGCCAGACTCAGGGTAGAAAGGGTTGGTGACTGCCGTGCTTCGGTGGAGACTTCCATCGTCTCCGATTTCAACCCGCTTGCTTTCGCGAGACGGGCGTACCGGCGCATGGTCAGCCACCGGGATAGAGGGGGGCGGAATGAGGGGTTCAGGGACACGATCAGGGGTAGGGGAACTAACGTCAACCGCACTCGAACCCTCCCCAAACTCATTAACTAAAACATTATAAATTAAAGTCTGCAACTCAAAAAACCGTTTAACTGAAAAATCTCCCCCCTCAAATCTATCGGTTAATTTTTCCCCGACGTCATCCCAATACGAAAGCGTAAAAACCGACTTAGGATGAACGAAAGGACTGTTCCCAAGTACCCATTTCAAAAACTTTTTAAGTAACTTTTTATCAAAACTTTCCCCCGAATCAACCAAACGGTATTTTAAACTATAATACAAAAAACTTAGCTCCTTCTCCCTCTTGCTTTGATGGTTGCCCATCCTATAACAAGAGAGGTTATTTCCCCACTCTCTAAAATAAAGTAGAAAACGTGGCGGTTAACTCACCCGGAGGGACACTCGACCTCCGCGGCGACCTGCAGGGCTTTTTTTCAACGTCCGAGGCTTCTGCTCCTCGCGACGACCGCCAAAGTAAATCCACAAACGAGACATGTGAGGTGCCTTGATGAGCTCGGTTTCACCTCGATGCCTCAGTCTGTCGAGGTCGAGGGAGTCGCTGGCTTTTCTACGAGTCCGTACCTCCACAAGAGGGTTCAGGACACGTAGCAAGGAGCGCTCCAACAGGGTCTTCTCGGTGTAAAGAGAGTCCTCTTCTGAAGCTACTTGCGTAGCAGCAGCGTTGGGCGCCACTTATTAAAAATAATAAGTGTACCTCGTGGCTTCGCGGCCTCGTGGTCACCTGCTGGATGGTTGCCTCAGCCACCCAGGCGCCACCAGGGCTAAGGTTTCCCTGCCCACAGCAACGCTAATCCCAAGTGCTGAGGTCTCGGTGTTCGCAAGCGTGGGTTCTTGCTACCAGTAGCTGCGAAATCAAGGCAATAAGGAGCTGCGACTATGCTGGGCAACAGGAACGTTTATTGATCCTCGTCCCAAGCACAATGGCGCCGGACAAGGCTGTGCAGGGACGGATAAACAACTCAGGCAACCAATCACGGCAGAGCAAGGGGGAGGAGTTGGGGCGGGGAGAGGAATCACAAACCAACCGGGAGTAAGGGAGGGAGGGAGAAAGGTTCAGGGACCAATCTGAGAAGCACCTGCACGGAGCTTTCCAGAAACAGGGGAGGATACAAAACTTGACAGACAACACAATTAACAAATTATCAAACAGAGGCGTAACCTAAACTAAATGGACTAAACCAAGGTCGGGATGGCTCCCGGGGGATTCTTTCCACGAGATGGTTTCACCCACCACCCTTCCTTCCGGGAGCCCGGGGCCGACGTTGCCATGACAACTGCAACACCCAAGGATTGCAGCAAAAATGAAATTGACAGGGTGAAGACTGGCTATACCATTTGGGACAGGGTTGTATTGGATATGCGGTAATGAAGCCTGGAAAATCCTGCCTGTAAATAAAGATCAGGCTTGTGCCCTTGGGGCTGTGGTCCCAAATATAACCATATTTGATCATCTCGAAAACCCTAACAACAGAGTAAAAAGATCACTTAATCCCCTCATAGAGCATCCCACACTTTTCCATACTATAGTCAGAGCTCTCATTCCCTCTTTTGGAGTGATGGAATTGGAAAGGGCGATTGTAAACATCTCAGGTGTTGTTGAAAGTATGGAAAGGCACGCTGCAGATGCAATTTCAGCCTTGCAAGAGGAAGTTGACAGTATGTCCCGTGCAGTTATGCAACACCGGATAGCTCTCAATTTCATACTGGCTGCACAAGGAGGTGTATGTGCTATTGTTAATACCACCTGTTGTTCCTATGTGGGCCAAAGTGGAAGGGTTAGAAAAGATGTGAATGAAATTTGGAGGGGAACTCAAATTTTGCATGAAATAGCTTCCAAAAATGACACCTTGAAATTTGACCAGATCTTTGACACCCTTACCTCATGGTTACCAAACTGGGCCTGGATAAGAGAAACATTTATAGTAGTTGTAATTTTAGTTATCATCTGTATAGTAGCCTGCATGTCGGCCGGTTGTGTAAACCGATACTGTGGGTAATGTAGAATAGACTAAGGTAGAGTAGAGACAAGACAAAGTAGAATCTTGTTAGTCTCTAAAAGGGGGGAAATGATGCCTGAGGGATTTTTTCTGCTTTTCTCCTGAATATGTCTTACACTGTTCCCTATATTCACAAGTATTAGCATGCATACTTGTGATGCTTTAGGTGATAGTTTAGCCTGGTTTCATGGTGTTTAGTAGGCCGGTAGACTAAACACCCCTGAAGCCACGTAGAGTTAGAAGACCAAACACACTGTTTTCGTGAGCCCTCAAGGTCTCCGAGTAGGATAGATTTTGTAAACTAGAAGTTAGCCCACCCCAGCCCCTTATTGGGCCCTTCTGGTAGATATGCTAATGTGTAGAGTCTTTAATTGTATACTCTATTGGGGGGAAGGGGCTTTTGCGGCGTGTTCTACCTGGACGGCAGAAGCCATCAAACAGGATCCTATTAAAATACCGAGGTAAACAACCCCCAACCCTTTCACTGTGTCTGAGCCTTTATTTCCTAAGACCAGAAAAAGGCATCACAGAAAACCGTGAAACAATCAAATAATAGGGCATTGAGCTCGAAGCCTTGCCTTATAAAACACATTCTCTCCTTATGGCCAAAAAAATATTTAAGTATTCCATTTTAAAGTGGGATGATTTCAAGTAGAGATTATGAGCACTCCTTCAATGAGGAAAAACTCCCTTCTTCACGAGTTATGTCCTGTGAGTTCAAATCTTCAGAGAAAGGGAGGATCTGAAACACTTCTCCAAGATCCAAAGTGAGTGGTCTAAGACACGAATTCAAACATTTGACATTTTCAAAATGTATGATTTTTTTTCTTGATGCATTTCTAAGAGTATTCCTAAGTATATCAATTTCTTACTTTTGGGGAGAAATACTTTGTTAAGTAAACGTAAAGTTATGAGCATTTATCAATGCCCAAAATATATATAGTCCAGGAAAAACCATTTGATTTTGCAAAACAGAGTAAATGGAAGATAAGCATGCTTCCTACAGAAACATTAAACCTGCATTAAAGTGAGAGCCCCAGCCTTCATTTCCTCTAAACTGAGAAATGCAGAATGGAATCTCATGTTAGTGAAGGTCAAGGGGAGAAGGTCCAGAGGACCTCAGAGAGTCAGTCAGTCTGTATGTCAAACAGGTGACATTAAGCATTGGCAAATGCAAGGTAATGTGTCCAGAGAGGAACAGTGTTGCGTTCTAAACTAACTTTACATCTCACCAAAGAGAAATCTTGAGATTAAAACTGCAGTTCAGTGTGCTGTGACAGATAATGCAAACAGTCTTAGAAAAAAGAAAGATGCTGAGAGAAGAGTGTATTTCAACATTTTTTATCTATCACTGAGCTAATTTCCTACAAGACTAATTTTGACTCCCTAAGTGAAAGAACACATAAAGAACATAAATGTCCAAGGAAAGTCAGGAGAACAATTGTAAAACAAAGTCGGGAAAGACATCTGGATGAGAAGACAACCAAAGGATTGTAATAATTTGAATCAGAGAAGAACAAAAATACTATAGAGGGACAAGAAATAATGATACAAAGGAGGAAAGTTGAATGTTTCTGCCCACTTGTTGTTAGAAACACAAGAAATAATATATATTTTTCATATCATCCATAAGACTATCCATTCCAATGTAATATGCACCAAGTGCTTGTGATCTAATTTTCTTTGGTTTGCAGCAGTCATGAGGAACCTCAGCTGAATTCTAAATGCCCTTATGCTTCACATTGGAGCAGTCCTGGTCCTCTTGCATTATATAATACTATACAGAATTAAAATGGAAAGCTGTTTTAGCCATGGAATCCATAGTGAAACATCTTCATTTCTCTAAAGTAAATACCTATTTTTTCTTTTTCAAGTATGTTTCTTCATGGATAACAAGATCAGCAGACAGCAGCTACAAAACTGCTATTCAGGTTAGAGATTTGTGGGAAAAAAATTTAAATTTTGCTTCTATTAGTGAATATACAGAATCAGTTCAAATTATAATGGAATGGGGTTGTCTCAATAGTATCTACCACAGTAAGATATGCATTTAATTAGTATTAAATATAAAAATCTTGACCTTTAATCCATTTGTAACAGGCCACAAAACCAAAGTGAGTTCCAAAGGATTCTGTCCTGTCCAGGTTGTCATGTCCCTGATCATGTCACTGGTTAGAATCTCAGCATTTTCCTAGATCAAATAGAGTTTGGTCAATGAGAAAGTTAATTAACAATAAAAGCAAAGATTAAAGATTATCTTTGGTAAGATATAAAAATATCAAATTGGTTAGGAAAAATCTGCTTTGCAACTAACAATGTCATTTTTCCATAAATTTATGTTAATTGTCATTATATTTTCCTCCTTTAACTATGCATTAATCAACACTTGTATCAGCATCCCTCATTTTGCTCAGACCAATGTTAAAAAAGTCTTCATTGCTCTACAGAATGCTCCATCTAATAAAATAATTAACATATATTACCTATACTGTGGCAGTGGTGCAGGTTACCCCAGAAGAAGAATTTCCAATGAGAAAGCCCTGGGGGGAGGAGGAGGGCTCCCCCGAGGTAGAGCAAACAATAGTTTAGCCCAGAAGAGGCTGGGCTCGAGACAGGTTAATACCCCCAGGGCTCATTGGGGAGCACCACCTGCCCATCTGAGTTAGTCACCCCCAGTTTCCTAGAGAGTTCTCAGTTACTCGGTTGTTCATTGTATCACTCCCCTGTCTGTAACCCTCGCTCATCCCCCTTCTATCCCTGGTTCGCTCCCTGTCCCCTGCTCCTCCCCAGTTCCTCCCCTCTGCTACCCGGTGATTGGTCACCGGGGGAACAATAAAAGATCGTGTCCCAGGGGAATCGAGGTCCTCGATCCCCGGTGCCACAGAGTGCAGAACCTCGTGTCTGTGTCTCTTCATTCCTGGGTTGGAGGAACCCCCTGAGGTGTGGGAGAGTTCGCCTACCGAGCAGCTAGCAGGGAGCAAGGGCAAGAGTCGCTCGGCGATTGGGAACGAGGCTGGCCCCCGAGGACCCAAGTCGCATCCGCCTTTGCTAGTAGCCACCTCCACTCCACCGAGGAGGCAGGCGGACGGCCACAGCTGGCGCCCAACGTGGGGCATTTGGTCAGCTTGACCACTTGCCTCATCGGAGCGACCTTCGCCAGAAGCGCGCCGTTGCAGCGTCGGCCGCCCTTCCTGAAGAGCTCCGCGTTTTAGTGGACTTTTCGGGAGGGGAGATCGAGCAACCTCTCTCCCGACGGAGTGTGGAGAGAGCCTCGGTCACCACACCACCCTAGCCAGAGGACTGTGACCGGCGGTCAGGGACGGGAGAGGTGCCAGGGATCCGGGACCCGGCACGTGGAGTAAAATCGCTGCGCAGCGTCCGGAAAGTGAGTTTAAGAATTTCCCCTGACCCCACCGCGTTAGCTTTCCTGTTTGCCTCGGCTAGGAGTTGCTGCCGTTATGGGTGCCCGGCTTTCCAGGCAGCAAAAGGGGTTTTACTCCCAAATTAAGGGAGTTTTAACTGCGGAGGGGAAGCGTTTTTCGAAACCTCTTTTAAGGGAATTCGTTAGATGGGTTTTTATTCAGTTTCCCTCGGTTTCTTTAGATTTAGTTCGAGATCTGGGCTTTTGGGACAAAGTGGGGGATTTAGTAACTAAAAAGGTTCGGGAGGGAGATAATAGCGTTACTCGTTTTTATTCGGTTTTGATTTTAATTTGCGATTCTTTGAGGAGACTTAGTAAGGGGAAAGTTGAAACCCCGGTTCCTCCTACCCCACTTTCCCTGCCGCCCCACTCTCCTCACCCCCCTTCCCTGAAGCGTCGAGACTCGCGTCGGGTGTCGTTTGCCCTCGATCCCCCGCGATCTCCGGCGCTCCCTGGCCTGTGGGGAGGGGGCTTCTCTGCGCCGAACCTTCCCTTGGATGTTTTGTCTGTGCCCGTTGTGCCCCCCCCTTATCGTGGTTATAGAGGAGAGGATAGCCGCGGTGAGGAGCGGGATGGCGCCGGCCGCGCGGCCAGCACGCCTTCCACCCCCCGTTTTGGCGCCAAAAGCCGTTTTGCGCGGGATCCCTCCCCTTCCCCGGACTCCCCCCCTGAGCCTGCCCACAAAGTCCTCCGCCCCCGGGGCCGTCCCTCCCCCTGCATCGCGTCGGGGCGTGGTATCGCGTCGGGCCCCTCCCATCCCCTCGGGACCTCCAGCCGGCCCCGCGTGGCACCCGTCCCCTCGCGCGCCGCCCTCTCCGGCTCCGATTCCCACACCCCCCCTTCCGGGTCTCGACACCTAGAACCCGGAAGGGAGGGGGCCGAGGCCTGCCGGCACTCGGGGCCCCGGAGCCTAGAACCCGGAAGGGAGGGGGCCGAGGCCTGCCGGCACCCCGGGCCCCGGAGCCCAGAACCCGGGAGGGGGGAAGCCGAGGCCTGCCGGCACTCGGGGCCCCGGAGCCCAGAACCCGGAAGGGAGGGGGCCGAGGCCTGCCGGCACCCCGGGCCCCGGAGCCTGGAACCCGGAGGCCCACAGGCCGAGGCCGGTCCCAAGGCCTGGGACCGGGCCCCAGCCTGCCCGGGTTCAGATCACCCGGAGCCCGGGGGCCTAGGGGGCGCGGCCCAGGAGGCGGGACAAAGCCTGGTAGCCTTACCGGTCCACCTGGGTAGGCGTGGCCGGAATCCCCAGTGGGAGCCTTTTCCATTCTCCCAGCTGCGAGACCTATGTAAGATGATCAGTGACCACGGGCTGGAATCATCTTACAGCCAGGGCATGCTCAGAGCAACCTTTAGGTCCAACCTCTTAGTCCCGGAGGACCTTAAGTCAATTATGGAAGGGATCCTAACTCCTGAAAATTACATGCTATGGGAAAGGAGCTTGGAAACGCCTACTAGAGGACCTCCTGGGAGAATACGATGGGGAAGATGAGGTCGATGACCTGACAATGGACCACCTAGCAGGCGAGGGGGACTTTAGCAAGGGTGAGGAGCAGGCTGCACAGCTCCCAACGAGAGCGATTAGAGACGTACAGCAGGCGGCGCTGAGGGCCCTCCTGACGCTACCATCTGCGGAGGTGCCTTCAGATGGGTATGCCACCATCAGGCAACAACCAGAGGAGAGCTTTGTTAAGTTTGTAGGCCGAGTGAGGATGGCTCTCGAGAAACAGGAAGAAGACCCCTCAAACCAAGCAAAGCTCCTCCGGTCAGTGGCATACACCAATGCCAACGCTGCCTGCAAGGCAGTCCTAAAAACCCTCCCCAAATTGCCTCGGCCCACCTTAGAGGCAATGTTAGAAGCGTGCGCCGAGATCACCCCCGAGCCATCAGTAGCAACCCCTCCTCCAGGCCGCGGACCCCAACAGCAAAGGAGGTATGTGACAGCAGCGGGGGCTGCCACCCCTGAAATTGACAATAACCGAACTGGACATAACAAGTGTTATAACTGCGGACAAGGTGGGCACATCGCATGCTTTTGTCCAAAGCCCCGGAGAAATAACACCTCTTGTTCTAAGCCTCCCGCAGGTCCCGGAGCGGTGCTCTGCCCGTGTTGCCGCCAGCACCAGGGAAACGGGCAGAAGAGCGCAGTACAGCACTGCGCTGTGACACCAAATTAAATGCTGACAACACCGGGACCACCATCACCGCTCCGGCGAGACCGCCCGCCACACCATCGGCGGGAGGGGGGGACACTGCAGAGGCTAAGGACAGGACCAGGTTCCACCTGGTAAGTGCCCACCCTCAACATGTCACCAACACAGACTTTCGTAGTTATAACGTGTTTCTTTGTGGAGACATTAATAAGAGGACAGAGCTTTTGGTCGTGGGGGACTCCATGAGGGGCCCTCCCGGGCTCTTTGTGCTCCCTCAGATTGTTACAGCTATCCCGGGACAGACTTTTAAAATCACCGCCGCCTGTCACTCGGCCCCCTGGTTCGTGTCCAGGGGCCAGTGGCTGGCTCATGCAATAATTATTCCGGAGGACCTTCCCAAGACGAAGATGACACCACGGGCCCTGTACTCAGAGCTCCTGGGGACCGACAAGCCCACCCTGTCTTGCCGCCTCAACAACGGCAAGGCAGCGGTGCACATCCGAGGAATGATGGACACAGGATCAGACGTGACTATCATTTCAGCAGCAGAGTGGCCACATGGATGGGGGCTCCGGCCCTCAACCGAAAACATCACCGGACTTGGGGGAGCCGTTATGCCCCAGAGGTCCACTAATAACATCTTGGTGGAGGGGCTGGACGGTCATGTTGCCACGGTAAGACCATACGTGGTGGCCTCTGGCTTCAACCTCTGCGGTAGGGACCTTTTGTCGCAATGGGGGACCAGGCTAGAAATCCCAGATACACCAGGGGATTTCTAGCTGGGGCCGCTGCTGGGCGCCCCACCCATGGCTCTGTCCCGCAACTCACCTGGAAAACTGACAAGCCGGTGTGGGTGGAGCAGTGGCCCCTCACTTCAAAAAGCATAAGATTTGGCCGCTCCCCTCACTGAACCGCGTCCCTTTCCGTCGGAAGACGCACATAATTTCCCAGTATACAGCGCCTCGAGCGCCGACCGGTCCGATCTTCTCTAGATCTCAACATGTACAATCGATCACACTGTCCATGTCAAGAACAGCCCCCCTTTGGGCGAAAAACCTTCCCCTGTCTTTGTCATCCGCAAGGCTGGCGGAGGCGGGTGGAGGCTTCTCCACGACCTACGTAAGATTAACGAGGTCATTGTTGACATGGGTCCCCTTCAGCCGGGATTACCATCCCCGGCAATGCTCCCCCGAGCATGGCCACTCGCAGTTATTGACATCAAGGACTGCTTCTTCTCGATCCCGTTGCACCCAAATGATGCGCCGCGGTTTGCCTTTTCTGTGCCGTCTGTGAACAGGCAGGCGCCCCAAGAGAGGTACCACTGGCGGGTGTTGCCCCAGGGAATGAAAAATTCCCCTGTAATCTGCCAGTGGTACGTAGCCTGAGTACTGTCGCCAGTGAGGAAAGCCTTCACGAAATCCATAATTTTCCACTACATGGATGATGTTCTTGTCTGTGCTCCTTCCGAGCACCTACTAGAAAAGACTCTCAAAGCCGCCATCGATGCCATCCAGCGTGCCGGGATGACCATCCATCCAGACAAAGTACAACGCACCCTACCGTGGAAGTACCTTGGCATCCGCATCGGAGAGCGGACCGTCGCACCCCAGCAGCTCGACATCATGGACGAGCCCAGGACCCTGCGGGAGTTACATCAGCTATGCGGGAGTATCAGCTGGGTTCGTCCTCTGCTGGGGCTGACGACAGCAGACATCGCCCCCTTGTTCGATCTCCTGAAGGGCGGTGAGGGACTCGACTCTCCAAAGCAGCTTACCACCGATGCCAGAGCTTCCATAGGTAAGGTGCGCAAAGCCTTAGTCTCCAGGCACGCCCACAGAGTGGCCCCGGACCTGCCTTTTCAACTTATCATCTTAGGGCAGGTCCCCCAATTACACGGACTGGTCTTTCAATGGGACGAGAGGTTGAAGGACTCCATCTTAATCATAGAGTGGGTGTTCCTCCCTCACACACCGTCCAAAACTATTACCACGCCACAAGAGCTGGTGGCCTCGCTTATCACCAGAGCGAGGGCCAGGCTCCGTACCCTTGCGGGGTGCGATTTCTCATGCATTCGTGTTCCCTGGAAAGATGAGGACTTGAAAAAATTAGTCCAGTCCAATGAGAGCCTCCAGTTCTCTCTTGACAGTTTCCCAGGCAAAATCACGGGAAAGAAATTGAAACATCACCTGTTTAACACAAATTTTAATTTGGTTCCAAAGTTTATGCAGTCAAAAAAGCCTGTAAAAGGAGCTCTGACGGTTTTCACCGACGGCTCGGGATCCTCTCACAAGTCAGTCATGACTTGGAAGGACCCTCGGACCCAGAAGGGGGAATCTGAGGTCCATGTGGTGGAGGGATCCCCACAAATTGCAGAACTAGCAGCCGTCGTCAGAGTCTTTGAGAGGTTCCAGGAGCCTCTCAATTTGGTTACAGATTCAGCCTACGTTGCTGGGATAACTGTCAGAGCAGAACACAGTTTACTTAAGGAGGTCTCTAACAAAAATTTATTTGGGCTGCTCTCGCGGCTAGTGTCCCTGTTGTCCCACCGAGAGCACCCATTTCACGTGATGCATGTGAGATCGCATCAAGACCTTCCTGGGTAAATCAGTGAGGGGAACCGCAGAGCAGACGCCTTGGCAATGGCTGCGCAGGTGCAGTCAGCTAACGTCCCTGACACCTTCGCACAAGCCAAGATGTCCCACCAGTTCTACCATCAGAACGCCCCAGCCCTCCGGAGGATGTTCCACCTACCTCTAGAACAGGCTCGGGCAATCGTGGCGACATGTCCCAATTGCCAGACCTATCAGCTG
>JAVTVJ010010681.1:0-62679 GCA_034509425.1 Eopsaltria australis | reverse complement strand
CAGGATCCCGGGACACAGGGAGCTGGGACGGTAAGGGGTCTCCACGTGCAGGGAAAAACCCCGCTACAATGTAGCGGAGAAAAGCTGGCTGGTGGCAGGCAGGTCGGCTCCGGATGGGGCAGAGGGCAGAGACTCACAGCAGACAGACCGGCAGCTCCGCGCTGGCTTCTCAGGGGGCCGTGGGTTCAGCAGACAGCAGCTCTGACCGTCCAGCTCCGAGGGTCCCGAGCAAGAGAGCGTGACCTCCCCCCTGCCCTTGCTTTTCAGTCTCTCCAAATCTCGCGTTACCAGGCTCTGCTTCCGTGAGGGGCAATTTTGCCCCACCCTGCCACGGAGAAAGGCTCTACCCTTGTGCTTTGTTTCTCTTAAGTACTCAGTCATTTGTGTCCTAGCAACCCATGGGAGAAAAATTCCTGAGGAAAAGAACTAGATCCAACCTTCAACATTCTCCACCCCGAATTTTTTTCCCATGCAAACACCTTACATCAAATTTAAACTTTCGAGGTATATACATACATGCAGATACAGATACAAGCGCAGTGTCATAAGTAGTTCACCCTAAAACAAGATCTCCTTGAGGTATGCATCAGGTCTCTCCATCCCTTTGCATCACCCACCAGGTGCAGCCTGGTCCCTGAGCAAAGACAACCCCCCGGATGGGATTGTCTTTACTTGAGGCAGAGTTTACTCAAACAGTCTTTCCCAGCATACCTCTCATGTGTACTACTGGAACTTTATCTCCATCTGTTGTTCGCAAGGGGTCAGAGTGGGCAGGCCCGGCCCGGCTGGAGGGACCTCGGGTGTTCACTAACCATGTGGCCTTTGCTAAATTAGTCTCCCAGTTCTTGAACGTCCCCCCACCCAGTGCTTTCAAGGTGGTTTTGAGCAGGCCATTGTACTGTTCAACTTTCCCAGCTGCTGGTGCATGATAAGGGATATGGTACACCCACTCGATGCCATGTTCCCTAGCCTAGGTGTTTATAAGGCTATTTTTGAAGTGAGTCCCATTGTCAGATTCAATTCTCTCAGGGGTACCATGTCTCCAAAGAACCTGTTTTTCGAGGCCCAGGATGGTGTTCCGGGCAGTGGCATGAGGCACAGGGTAGGTCTCCAGCCACCCTGTGGTGGCTTCCACCATTGTGAGAACGTAGCGCTTGCCTTGGCGGGTCTGGGGCAGTGTGATGTAATCAATCTGCCAAGCCTCTCCATACTTGTATTTGGACCACCGTCCGCCATACCATAGAGGCTTTACCCGCTTGGCTTGTTTGATCGCGGCGCACGTCTCACAATCATGGATCACCTGGGAGATACTGTCCATGGTTAGGTCCACTCCTCGGTCTCGTGCCCACTTATAGGTGGCATCTCTGCCTTGGTGGCCTGAGGCATCATGGGCCCATCGGGCTAGGAACAGCTCCCCTTTGTGTTGCCAGTCTAAATCTATCTGTGCCACCTCAATCTTTGCGGCATGATCTACCTGCTTGTTGTTCTGGTGTTCTTCGTTAGCTCGGCTCTTAGGGACATGGGCGTCTACATGGCGGACCTTTATGGGTAGCTTCTCTACCCGAGTGGCAATGTCTTTCCATTCATCAGCTGCCCAGATTGGCTTTCCTCTACGCTGCCAGTTGGCCTTTTTCTACCTTTCCAGCCAACCCCATAGAGCATTGGCTACCATCCACGAATCAGTGTAGAGATAGAGCTTTGGCCACTTCTCTCTCTCAGCAATGTCCAGGGCCAGCTGAACAGCTTTGAGTTCAGCAAATTGGCTCGACCCACCTTCTCCTTCAGTGGCTTCTGCAACTTGTCGGGTGGGGCTCCACACAGCTGCTTTCCACTTCCGGTTCATCCCTATGATGCGACAGGAACCATCAGTGAAAAGGGCGTAGCACTTTTCTTCATCTAGCAGTTGATTATATGGTGGAGCCTCCTCAGCCTGGGTCACTTGTTCTTGCTCCTCTTCATCAGTGAGACCAAAACTCTCACCTTCTGGCTAGTTCGTAATTATTTCTAGGATCCCAGGGCGGTTCGGATTTCCAATGCGGGCGCGCTGTGTGATAAGTGTGATCCACTTACTCCATGTGGCATCGGTGGCGTGGTGGGTAGAGGGAGCCTTTCCTTTGAACATCCACCCCAGCACTGGTAGTCGAGGTGCCAGGAGGAGTTGTGCTTCAGTGCCAATTACCTCTGAGGTGGCTTGAACTCCTTCATAGGTGGCCAAGATTTCCTTCTCTGTGGGGGTGTAGTTGGCTTCGGACCCTCTGTAACTCCGGCTCCAGAATCCCAGCGGTCGGCCTCGAGTCTCTCCAGGCACCTTCTGCCAAAGGCTCCAGGACAAGCCCTTGTTCCCGGCTGCAGAGTAAAGCACATTCCTCACCTCTGGTCCCGTCCTTACTGGGCCAAGCGCTACCGCATGAGCGATCTCCTGCTTGATCTGGGCAAATGCTTGTTGCTGTTCAGGGCCCCAGTGAAAATCGTTCTTTTTGTGGGTGACCAGGTAGAGAGGGCTCACAATCTGGCTGTACTCTGGAATGTGCATCCTCCAAAAGCCTATGGCCCCTAGGAAAGCTTGAGTTTCCTTTTTGTTAGTCGGCGGAGACATCGCAGTGATCTTATTGATGACCTCCGTGGGAATCTGGCGTCGTCCATCTTGCCATTTTACCCCCAAGAACTGGATCTCTCGAGCAGGTCCCTTGACTTTGCTTTTCTTGATGGCAAAACCGGCTTCCAGGAGGATCATGATGATCTTCTCTCCTTTCTCAAATACTTCTGCTGCCGTGTTCCCCCACACAATGATGTCATCGATGTATTGGAGATGCTCTGGAGCCTCACCCTTTTCCAGTGCAGCCTGGATCAGTCCGTGGCAGATCGTGGGACTGTGCCTCCACCCCTGGGGTAACCGATTCCAGGTATATTGCACACCCCTCCAGGTGAAGGCGAACTGAGGCCTGCACTCCGCTGCCAGAGGGATGGAGAAGAACGCATTGGCGATGTCAATGGTGGCATACCACTTTGCTGCCTTGGACTCCAGCTCGTACTGGAGCTCCAGCATGTCTGGTACAGCAGCACTCAATGGTGGAGTCACTTTATTCAAGCCACGATAGTCTACAGTCAATCTCTATTCCCCATCAGACTTGTGCACAGGCCAGATGGGGCTGTTGAAGGGTGAGTGGGCTTTACTGACCACTCCTTGGCTTTCCAGGTCGCGGATCATCTTGTGGATGGGGATCACGGCGTCTCGATTTGTCCGGTACTGCCGGCGGTGCACTGTCGAGGTGGCAATTGGCACTTGTTGCTCTTTTACTCTCAGGAGTCCCACTGCATTTGGATTTTCCGATAGTCCAGGCAAGGTGTTCAGTTGCCTGATGCCCTCTGCCTCCACAGCCGCTATTCTGAAAGCCCACCTGAGTCCCTTTGGGTCTTTGTAGTAGCCATTCCGGAGGAAGTCTATGCCCAGAATACATGGGGCCTCTGGACCAGTCACAATGGGGTGTTTCTGCCACTCCTTCCCGGTCAGGCTCACCTCGGCTTCCACCAAAGTTAATTGCTGTGATCCCCCTGTCACCCCGGCAATAGAAACAGGTTCTGTCCCCACATGTCTTGATGGAATTAAGGTACACTGCGCACCAGTATCAACTAACGCTTCATATTTTTGTGGTTCTGATGTGCCAGGCCATCGGATCCACACTGTCCAAAAGACCCGGTTTTCCCGTGCCTCTTCCTGGCTAGAGGTAGGGCCCCTCTAGCTCTGGTTATCATTTCTTTCTTGGGCGTACATGGTAGAGGTCCCCTCGAGGGGATCTAAGAGATCGTCCTCCCTTCTGTAATATCTGGCATCTCGGTCACAGGAGGCTGAGGCTACCTTCACTTTAGTAGACCCCCTGCCTCGGTTAGTATTTCCCTCCTTGAGTTGCTGTACCCGTGCTGCCAGGGTAGCAGTGGGTTTTCTATCCCACTTCCTCATGTCTTCTCCGTGATCACACAGGAAGAACCACAGCTCAGATCGTGGGGTGTACCCTCTCTCCCTGGCTGGGGGGCGCTGGGCTCTGACTTTGGGGCTTGTGACTCGCACTGGTGTCGCACTCATCAACCTCATCTCCTCCCTCACCTCCCTCATCATCTCCTCTCTGAGGTCTTTGACCACAGCAGAGACCTGAGCCTGTATTGGGCCACTGATCATACTATCATAATTCCTGAGTTTGGTGGCTATGGAGCCCACTGTCTCTCGGTTGTCATCAGCATTAATTGTTGCAATGAAGATGGTGTATTGGGAGGGCCCTAGCTTTGCCAGATTCCACAACATTTGCCCTGTACACTTGACCTTTTCGGGGTCGTTATCATGTTGTCCATCCCTCCCAAAGAGTACCTCCAATATTGCCACCTCCCTCAGCTGTTGGATTCCCTCCTCAAGGGTCTTCCATGGTCTTCTATGATGATACTCCTGCATTCTCTCCCTGTTGACAAACCTCTCTCTTACACTTATTAAAAGCCGTTCCCAGAGAGACAGGGGCCCGTCATCTCTTCCGAATACCTGATCAACCCCCGAGTCCTGGGACAAGGGTCCCAGCTGCCTTGCCTCAATACTATCCAGCTGCACGCCCATACCCATAAGGTCCCAGACCCGAAGTAACCAGGTTGTAAAAGGCTCACGACCCCGTCGCACAATGTCTTTTCGTAGATTACGGAGACTGTCATACCCCAGGGACTCGGTAGTGATTTCAATCCTTGGCCTCCCTACTGGCTGAGAGGGCCCTGCTTCCCCATCATTACTCACTGGCTGCTCTGGTTTGACCTTAGTCTTCCTCTTTTCCACAGGGGCAACTGCTACTGGCTGTGGCTGCCCCTCTGATCTGACTGGAGCCTGAGCGGTGATAGCGTCCCTGGGTTCCTCTGCTGCCCCATTAGACTCTCTCTCTTTGGGGTACGGGAAGGGTTTCCCACCAGCTGGGCAAGTGTATTCCTTCAGCACTTGGCCCATCTCGCGTATCTCTTTCACTAGGACTCCCACCCAATCCGGGTGGGTTGTTTCTGAGGTGGGTTGTGGGGCCGGGTCAGACTCTGTAGCAACATCCCTAGTGTCTGGGGCAATGTCAGGTTCTGGGATGGTGTCCCTAGTTTCTGGGGCTATGTCAGGTTCTGTGGCTACGTCCCTAGTTTCTGGGGCCATGTCAGGTTCTGTGGCAGCATCCCTAGTCTCTGGGGCCGTGTCAGGTTCTGTGGCAGCATCCCTAGTTTCCGGGGCCAGGTCAGTTTCTGTGGCAGCATCCCTAGTCTTTGGGGCCGTGTCAGGTTCTGGGGCCCCATCCCTATTGTCTGGGGTAGATGTCAGAGTGGCTATCCAAGTCAGAGCCCCCTTATCCCTGAATGCTACATAGAGCAGGCCTATCAGCAACACCAGCCACTGTATGGTATCATTAGCATCTAGAGAAGATTTGAACCCCTCAAAGATTGGCGGGATAGGCCCAAAGAGCTGGGTGAAGGGTTGTGAGAACATTTCTTTTGGTGTCACTTCCTCACAGTAGGTACCATTATTAAAGTAATCCTGAAAACATGTCATTAGTGTGTGGTAGCTGTGAATCCACATGCCTGCCTTCCAGAGGAAGTTGAAAATCCATGAATTCTTCACCTTATTGACCCATGACACAAACTGTATAACAGCCACTGTAGCCTTAGTTATAGGGCCCATGTTTAGATATGGGGCTGCAAATGGGAGAGAAACAGCTGTGACCACTTGCCATACGAACCGGAATAAGCTAGACCACATGGTGCAACCTAATGAGGTTCCTATATCCAGCACACAAAATCTGCTTTACTCAAGAACTGTTATCCTTCTTCCCCTCGATGCCCTCGTGCCCCACCGTTGGGCGCCAAAATCTGTCCTGGTTTGAAGGACAGGTGTCTGTTAAGGAAGGCAGGAGCCTCCCTTGGAATGGGAAACTGTAACCCCTCTCCCTCCGAATTATTATAAATTTGAAAATCAAGAGGCTCTCAGGCAAAGATATGGGAATAGGAATAACAGTTCTTTACTACTATCTAAAACAAAGGATAACAAATAACAACAACTATAACGTTAACTAACAAACAGAACTAGAAACCCAGTGGCAGCCTGCTCGGCTTCAGGCACCTTTTCCCTTCGGTGCAGTTCCAGTCACAGCCTGCAGGGGTGCTCTGGGTGCGGTGATTCCCCGGTGCCTGCAGGGGGCGCTCCGGCGTGAGCTCAGGTAGCACACGGCGAATGGCGACTGCCCGAAGCACGGAGGGATGGAGGAGAGCCCCTTGCTCTACAGACCCTCGGGAGGGGCAACTGGTGTTTGTGCCACAGCAGGATCCCCGGACACAGGGAGCTGGGACGGTAAGGGGTCTCCACGTGCAGGGAAAAACCCCGCTACAATGTAGCGGAGAAAAGCGGGCTGGTGGCAGGCAGGTCGGCTCGGGATGGGGCAGAGGGCAGAGACTCACAGCAGACAGACCGGCAGCTCCGCGCTGGCTTCTCAGGGGCCGTGGGTTCAGCAGACAGCAGCTCTGACCGTCCAGCTCCGAGGGTCCCGAGCAAGAGGGCGTGACCTCCCCCCTGTCCTTGCTTTTCAGTCTCTCCAAATCTCGCTTTACCAGGCTCTGCTTCCGTGAGGGGCAATTTTGCCCCACCCTGCCACGGAGAAAGGCTCTAGCCTTGTGCTTTGTTTCTCTTAAGTACCCAGTCATTTGTGTCCTAGCAACCCATGGGAGAAAAATTCCTGAGGAAAAGAACTAGATCCAACCTTCACCGGCTCAGCTCAGGAATGGCCGTCTGGGTGACAGGGCAGGGCCTGGCCCGAGCTGGATGGAGTCCGGCCCGGTCCTTGCCTGGCCCAGAGCAGGGGCCTGGCCCTGTCTGGTGGAGCTGACCTGTTGGCTGAACTGCATCTGCCGAAAATTCCATCTGCTTCCTCCCCCACGCCCAGCTGCAGCTGCACGGCCGCCCTAAACCTCCCTTCCCTCTCCCTCCTTTGGAAGGACTGGGGGGGACAGCGCCTTCCCGGGGAGAGAAGGAGGGAGATGCTCCTCCCTACACTGCAGCAGGCAAAAAGAGGAAGAGGCTCAGAGGCTCTCTGATTATAGATGGTTTTTCCTCAAAGGTGGATCAACTTTTGAATTGGTTTCCCTACATATCAATCCTTAAAACTCCCTGGTTATTGGCTCTCTCTCTCAGGAAGGAAGTTGTATCACCTCCTGCAGCATCAGTCACTTCCTAGATTGTGACCTCTCCTGACTAACCCAGGACAGGGGAAAAATGGGGTAAAAATGGAGATTTTTGGGGTAACAAGGCCAGAATTAGGGGGTCCAGAATTTGGGGTCACCATGACAATTTTAAGAGCATTTTAGGGATTTTAGGGAGGTTTTTGGGGTCTGTCCCCTCCCAGCACCACTGTCGATATCCCCAGCCCAGGTGAGCCCCAAAATCAGGGTCCAAAATGGGGTAAAAAATGGAGATTTTGCAGTATGGGGGTGGAGTGTCCAGAATTTGGGGTCTCTAGGGACATTTTAGGGACATTTTGGGGATTTTTGGGTGCTGCTCCTGCCCAGCGTGGCCACTGATGTCCCCAGCCCAGGTGAGACCCAAAATTTGGGTCCAAAATTGGGAGAAATTGGAGATTTTAGGGTGTGGGTGGAGTGTCCAGAATCTGAGGTCACCATGAAGGATTTGGAGGAATTTTTGGTTTTTTGGGGGGCATTTTGGGGTTTTTGTGGCTGTCCCCTCCCAGCACCGCCGCTGCCGTCCCCAGCCCAGGTCAGCCCCAAAATCGGGGAAAAAATGGGGGGAAAATGGTGGGTTTGGGGTGTGGGTGCTGTGTCCTGAATTTGGGGTCACCATGAGGGATTTGGGGGCATTCTGGGGGCATTTTTTTGGGTTTTGGGGGGCTGTCCCTCCCCAGCGCTGCCATCGCTGTCCTCAGCCCAGGTGAGCCTCAAAATTGGGGTCCAAAACTGGGGTAAAATCAGAGATTTTGGCGTGGGGGGTGGGGTGTGCAGAATTTGGGGTCACCACGAGAATTTTGGGGGAATTTTGGGGAGTTTTAGGGAGGTTTGTGGGTGTTATCCTCACCCAAGGTCAGCCCCAAAATCGGGGTCTGAAATGGGGTAAAAATGGACACTTTTGGGGTAATGAGGCCAGAATTGATGTGTCCAGAATGTGGGGCCACCATGAGAGTTTTAGGGGTATTCTGAGGGCATTCTGGGGGTATTTAGGGAGGTTTTTGGGCACTGTCCCTGCCACAGGTCAGCTCCAAAACTGGGGTCCAAAACAGGGTAAAAAGAGAGATTTTGGGGTAATGAGGGAAGAATTGGGATGTCCACAATTTGGGTTCACCACGAGGGATTTGGAACATTTTAGGGATGTTTTGGGGGTATTTTAGGGGGTTTAAGGGAGGTTTTTCACGGCTATCCCCAGCCCAGGTCAGCCCCAAAATTGAGGTCCAAAATGGGGTAAAAATTGAGATTGTTGGGATAACAGGGTCAGAATTAGGGCGTCAAGAGTTTGGGGTCACCACGAGGCATTTGGGGGGATTTGGGGAATTTTTAGGGAGGTTTTTGGGGGCATTTTGGGGGTTTAAGGGAGGTTTTTAGGGGCATTTTCAGGATTTCTCAGGAGGTTTTTAGGCACTGTCCCCGCCGCAGGTCAGCCCCAAAATTAGGGTCAAAAACTGAGGAAAAATGGGGATTTCTGGAGTAATCAGGCAAGAATTAGGGTGCCCAGAATTTGGGGTCACCACGAGGGATTTGTGGGGATTATTGGGGGCATCTTGAGGGTTTTAGGGAGGTTTTTGTGGGCATTTTGGGGTTTTTAGGGAGGTTTTTCAGGGCTGTCCCCAACTTAGGTCAGCTCCAAAACTGAGGTCCAAAATGGGGTCGAAATGGAGATTTTTGGGGTAATGAGGCCAGAATTGAGGTGTCCAGAATTTAGGGTCACCATGAGGACATAGTGTGGAGGATTTTTGTGTTGTGGGAGAATTTGAGGGAGTGTTCTCTGTCTCTTTGCACTCTAAAAGCCAAGAAAGAATGATCTATCACCTCAAAACAACTAAATCCCACGAAAACCAATTAAGCCTTAAACCAAAATGGTTCAATTCCACCTCCAAAAACCTCAATCCCACCCAATAATTACTCAATTCCAATCTTCTTCCCCTTCTTTACTCTCTCTGTCTTTAATCTCTTTTTACTCTGTCTTTATTCAGTCTTTATTCTATTCTCTCTTTACTTTCTCTCTTGACTCCCTCTCTTTACTCTCTCTTGATTCTTTCTTTACTCTCTTTATTATCTCTCTTTCCTCTTTTTATTCATTCTTTACACTCTTTACTCTCTTTATTATCTCTTTCTCTCTTTACTCTCTCTTCATTCTCTCTTTACTCTTTCTTTATTATCTCTTTACTCTCTCTCTTACTCACTTCTCTATTCCCTGTTCCTTCTCTTTATTCTCTTTACTGTCTCTCTTTACTCTTTCTCTTTACTCTGCCTCTTTACCCTCTTTATTCTTTCTCTTTATTCTCTCTATTCTGTCTTTACTCTCTCTATTCTCTTTTTATTCTCTTTCCTCTCTCAATTCTCTCTTTACTCTCTCTCTTTACTCTTTTTATTCTCTCTATTCTCGCTTTACTCTATTCTCTTTCCTCTCTCTATTCTCTCTTTCCTCTATTATCTCTCTGTTCTCTCTCTATTCTCTCTTTCCTCTCTCTGTTCTCTTTCCTCTCTCTATTCTCTCTTTCCTCTCTCTATTCTCTCTTTCCTCTCTCTATTCTCTCTTTCCTCTCTCTGTTCTCTCTTTCCTCTCTCTATTCTCTCTTTCCTCTCTCGCTCTCTCCCCGCAGCCGAGCGGGGCTGGCGGGAGCCGCGCTCCCCTCAGAGCCCCTGAGGGCGGCAGCAATGGCGGCGCCGCTCCCTCAGCGCCGCCCCGGCCCCGGCTCAAGGGCGGCGAGCCCTCGGCAGCGCCCTTGTGGCAGCAGGGCCCGAGCCCCGGCCCCGGCCTCTGGCCCCGTGGCGCCGCAGAGCCCAGGGGGACACGGGCAGGGCACTCGGCGCCATCGCCGCCAGCCCCGAAGCCCCTTTGGAAGCCGGCCCGGGGCTCGGCCCCGCTCCTCCAAGGCCCTGCTGGGCTCCAGCTGCTGCTCGCCGCTGCCTGCGGATCTTGTGCTCGGCCCGAGCGGCCTTTCTTTGCAGCCGGGCTGCTGAGGAGCGCTCGGCAAATGGCACTGCCAGGCCAGTGCTTCAAGGCATCGGCCCGCTGCTTCCTTTGTGCTCTGCCTCACGCCGCTGTTTTATTGCGCTTTTAGAGCCGGCCTGGCAAGAGAAGCCCCCCAGGAGAGCGGAGCCTGCTCCAAGATCCCACATCCTGGCCCTGAGCAAGGCATGGAACAGCTCACACTGCTGAAAAGATTCCAGCTGTTCTCAGGGCACACACAAAGCTGAAACTGTTTCACTTGGTCCATCTCTGTATAAAAGAATTGCCTGAAATGTCAGCTGTCAAGAAAATATCCTACACAGATGTTTCCTGTGCTGGTGAGAGCCTTTGAAAGGCAGCCTTGTGCCTGCCCTCTCTGCTGCTGTAGTTCCATGGCCAGAGGTTGTTGTCTCTTCCCCTTGCCATGGGCAGGCCGGTGTTCAGCCATCTCCAGGACAGCAGGGCCCCACGCCACGTCCCTGTCACCTGGGAAGGCAAAATCCATCCCTGCAAATGTCCCCCCCTGCTCCTCCTTGCCAGGCATTTGGCCCTGGCAGTGGGGTTTGCTGCTGCTTGCTGCAGGAAAAAGGAGACCCCTGAGACACTGGGGGCCAAATGGAACCAAGGAAACCCCAGTGACACCGTGGGGCCTGATGGAACCAAATATCCATTGTGACACAGCAGGGCCACATGGAGCCAAGGAGTCCAAAGGTCTAAAACATTCCTTGCGTGGCTCTGCCTTGGGGAAGGGAACCTCCTTGGAGGCACCTTGGGCTTGGCACTCTCTTGAGCAGGCTGTCTCTTTTTAGTGGGGAAACTTAGGAGTTTTAGATTGCTTAAAAAAAAAAAAAAAAGACAAAAACACCTCTTTGTCTGAGAGCAGCCAGTTCTCCAAGCAAAGCAGGTCCCAGGTGAGTGAGCAGAGACCTCCTGAGGAGAGACCCTGGATCAATATCAATCACAGAATGCTGCAATCACCTCTTCTCTAAAGAGAAAAATACACCCTTTAAAAGAGGAACATGGATTTATTAGAAACTCTTTGGAATATTTCTCCATAACTATAGGAACAAACCTTCCTAATGAACTGCACTGGAGCAGAGGGAAATCAAGGCAGAGCCGTGGTTTGTCAGGACTGGCTTTGCCCTAATGAGCCCCGTGGTGCATTTGGAGCTGAGCCCTTGAACCTCAGGGCCTGAGAGGAGATTGCACAAACCTTTCCAGGAGTCAAAGTCAGAGGAGAAACCCAAAGTGTCTCAAAGCATTAATGGGTCCCACTGAGGTCCATGCCCAACACAGGCTCCTCATGGACTCCTTGGAGGAGAGAATTGGAGGCCAGGATTGCACAGAAACCTCTCTGAGACTCAGTGTGGGAAGGAAAATCCAAAGTACCTTAAAGACCTTGAGTATCTCAGAGCATTAATGAGCCCAACTGGGTGTCAATGCAAAGCTCTCATGGGACTCATTAAAGCCGATAATTGTAGGCCATGATTGCACAAACCCCTCCCAGAGTCGGTATCAAAAGGGAAACACCAAGTACCTTAAAAAACAGGAGTTCCTTGAAGCATTAATGAGCCCCACTGAGTGTTGGTACTGACAAAGCCTCTCAAGGGACTCATTACAGCAGATAATTGGAGTCATGCTTGCACAACGTCTCAGGGACTCCAAGGCAAAAGCAAACCCCAAAGTCCTTTGGAAAACCTGCAGTCCCTGGGAGCCCCCCAGGGCCATTCCTGACCAAGGCTCCCCAGGGACTCCTTCCAGGAGATCCTTGAGGCCACTGGGATGTGGGGGGACGCTGAGGGCAGGACAAGGGGGTGACAGTGCCCAGCCTTGCTGGGACTGTGCCAGGAGGCCCCAGGGCCTCAGGACAAGGTGTCTCTTCACAGCCCTTGGTGGCACAGATGCTGCTGTGCCCCAGGGCACCAAGACTTGGCTTCTCTTTGTCCCCACCTGTCATCACTGCCTCCAATTTCCTGCTCTCACTGGGGCCTGGGGACACTTTCTCACTTGTGTCCCTCACTGGGACCCATTAAAGGTATCAGGAACTTTGGAGTTCGATTCTGACTTTGAATTGTTGAGAGGTTTCTTCAGCTCCCTCTCAGGGACTGATGTTCAGGGCTCAGCAGAGAGCCCCAGAGGGTCATTCCAGTCCTTGTGCTGTGTCTGTGCTGCTGAGCTGGGCCGGGCTCCTGGCACAGAGGCAGCTCCTGGCAAGGGCAGTGCTGCAGAGAGACAGCTCTGGCCAGGAGCAGCTCCTGTGCACAGCCCAGCAGGGCTGGGGCACTGCCTGCAGCCAGCCCGGGCACAGCACAGAGGCACTGAGGGGTTAAACTCAGCCTGGCCTGGGAAGGTGCTGAGAAGTGCCTGGGGGACAATCACTGCCAGCCCCTGACCCAGGAAGCCTCTGGCTGCAGGACAAGGCAGCTGCAGCTCCTGGAGGGATCTCCTGGAGCTGGAGCATCCCAATGTCTGCAGGCTCTGTGAGTACAACTCTCTGAGTATTTCTGGTTTAGGGGAGGGGAAATGCTCATGAAGCTCTGACCCACTGAGAGCTTCTGTTCCCTCCCAAAGCATTTCCAAGACAAGGATTTATTTAAAATAAGGACATTTTCTGAGACTTTGTTTTCATTTCCTAATATTAGATAATGGGGGAGAGGGAGAACAAATCATAAAGGTATCATTAATTTTAACAAGTCCCTGGGACATCTGAACTCTTAGTGATCAGCAGGTTCACAGGAGGTTCCTAATGTGCTTTCAGCCACTCCTGTGCCCATGGACAGCACCAGCATCACCTTTGCTGGAGCCCTCAGGCTCAGTCTGAGCTGTCCTCTCTGCAAGCTGCAACCAGAACCTGTCCCCAGGCAGTGCCCTGCAAACAGGCAGGTTTCTGTAGGGCCAAGGAGAGTGCAGAGAGATTTGGGGCCTGTGAGTGCTGGCAGGGAGAGCTCAGGCCCAGGGAAACACATGCAGGAGGAAAATCTCCAGGAAGCAGAGATAAGATCAGGTGATGAGAGAAAAGAAAACCCAGACATGTTGTGGCAGGGAGAGTTTAGAGATCCCCATGGGATCCCCTCCAGTGCAGCCCCTCCCTCTGAACAATCCCCCTCCCTCCTCTCCCCCAGCCAAGCCTCTGCCCTCAGGGCCGGGGGGTCCAAGGTGTGAAGCCCCTCCTGTGCAGGCAGAGCTGCAGCAGAGCCGTGGGGCAGCTCTGCAGCCCCGGGCCCAGTTTCCTCTGCAGAGCCCAGGGCTGGGAGCAGCTGCCCGGCACTGGGGGGCTCTGGGAGGGGGCACAGCTGGCTCAGGGTGACGCTGTCCCCAGTGCCCGGCTCTGGGCAATGCTGTCAGTGCAGCCAGGGAAGGAGCTGGATCTCCCTTCATCCAGTGCCAACATTGGGACACTTGGAAGTCTCCCTGATGTTTCCTTCCAAGCTGGGAGCTTCAGTCCAGGATGCAAACCTGTCCTGGAGCATCTTTGTGTTATCTGAAAAACCCATGGGGAAAGGCAGAGGGGTTGTGACACTGAAAATGCTGTTGGGGTGGTGAAATGAGCAACGTCAGTCCTTGGCTACAAATGTGGAGCTGGGCTGTGCTGGATCCAGCTGCTCTCAGCAGTACCTGGCAGTTTTTAAGGGAAACATGGGCGGGTGATCACCCTCCACCTGAGAAAGGTTAAAGCCCAGAGAAACTCAGAACGGGTCAGAGTGACAGACCCTCTCCCCTCACTGCTCACTCACCACTTTCCCTCACAGAACTTGCTCAGCTCTCCCTGAGGGCAGCAGAAATGCTGAGGGTTGGATATGCAAGAATACCAGGAGAGATATGGGGGAGCTTGAAAAGAAAACCCCTGAACTCTTGAACACAGAAGGGTGTCTGTGTGTTCCATGGGAGGGTGTGTGGGAAATGGCTTTGATTTTGGTTTCAGACCTCCTCTAACTCTTCACTGCCTTTTTCTCCATGGCAGAACCCAATGGCCACCCACAGCAAATGTCCAACAGCAGCTCCATCAGCCACTTCCTCCTGCTGGCATTGGCAGCCACGCAGCAGCTGCAGCTCCTGCACTTCTGCCTCTTCCTGGCCATCTCCCTGGCTGCCCTCCTGGGCAACGGCCTCATCATCAGCGCCGTAGCCTGCGGCCACCACCTGCACACCCCCATGTTCTTCTTCATGCTCAACCTGGCCCTCAGTGACCTGGGCTCCATCTGCACCACTGTCCCCAAAGCCATGCACAATTCCCTCTGGGGCACCAGGGACATCTCCTACTCAGGATGTGCTGCACAGCTATTTCTATTTGTCTTTTTCATTGCTGCAGAGTTTTCTCTCCTGACCATCATGTGCTACGACCGCTACGTGTCCATCTTCAGACCCCTGCAGTACGGGACCCTCCTGGGCAGCAGAGCTTGTGCCCACATGGCAGCAGCTGCCGGGGCCAGTGCCTTTCTCTATTCACTGCTGCACACGGCCAATACATTTCCCCTGCCCCTGTGCCAGGGCAATGCCCTTAGCCAGTTCTTCTGTGAAATCCCACACATCCTCAGGCTTTCCTGCTCCAAATCTTACCTCAGGGAATTTGGGCTCATTGTGTTTTTCGTCTGTTTAGGATTTGGTTGTTTTGTGTTCATTCTTTTCTCCTATGTGCAGATCTTGAGGGCTGTGCTGAGGATCCCCTCTGAGCAGGGCCGGCACAAAGCCTTTTCCACGTGCCTCCCTCACCTGGCCGTGCTCTCCCTGTTTATCAGCACTGGCTTTTTTGCCTACCTGAAGCCCCCCTCTGTCTCCTCCCCATCCCTGGATCTGGCACTGTCAGTTCTGTACTCGATGGTGCCTCCAGTCCTGAACCCCCTCATTTACAGCCTGAGGAACCAGGAGCTCAAGGATGCCCCGAGGAAAGCGATGACTTTCAGAAGTTAAAGGATGATTTCAGAAGAAAGGATGATTTTCATAACTTTAAATCTTTGATTTTCTTCTGCATAGCATTCATGGTATAACACATTACATGCCCAGCCTGCCTTCTAAAGCTTTTAATAGTGCTGGGAGTGGGGGGACAGGCTTTTCTACTTTTCCTTTGTGATCATTTTCAGAATGAAAATGCAGTCATCTTCCCATATTGAATTCACTGTTCCCCCCTTTAACTTGACTCACAGACAGTGTAAATGAGGAATCATGGCTCTCTGTGTTTAAATGAAGGAAATGTTCTTGCAGGGACTTATTTGTCAAAAATCCTCCCTCTGTTAGCTGTCCTTCAACTCAGGGGCGGTGCCTGTGTGCAGAGGTCGAGACAAAAGGAGTCCCAGCCCAGCAGCAGTGCCAGGGAGCAGCAGCACTTGGTCTTTCAGAGCTGCACTTTTTCCACTTCCACCCTCTCCTTTATTGTCCTTGTCCAAGGCCTGAGTGCTCTGGCAGCTCAGTCACTGTCCTGCTGCGTGTCCGTGCTGTGACCACAGGCAGGGACAGGCCCTGGTGTTACGAATGGATGTGGGAGTTCAATATCAGACCTTGCCTCCTGCCCAGGCCTTGGCAGTAGGTAGAAACCTTATTGAGGTAACCAGCACCCCAAAACTCACTTCATGTATAAGTTCTTTTAATGATGACTGATTCTGTCTATTACAGAATGAATCATTTATTAATAGATGGGAAAACTAACAGATATAAGACTTAAAAGCAAACCAATACTACACAGGAATGAAACAAAAAGAAAGACTACTAGTAGTTTAATATACAGTGCAGGATAAGGTAGCTTTTTCAGTTACAGCTAGCAAAGAAATAGTATAAGCTTAGGATTCAATATATCTTACTGTCCAGTTTGTTGGTGCAGCACATGGAGATCCTTTCTCTCAATCCCCGGAGAAGTAACCACGAAACCTGTGACCAGACTTCGGGGAGAAGCTTCAAACACTTTTAGGGTGTGAGAGACTTCTGCCCCAGTGATAGCTCGTGTATCTTTTATAGTGTAAAAGCATGACTCTTAAGTCAGTAATTTTTCTTTTATCTCTCCTTCCATCAGCTCTGCAGGCTAAGATGTTAATTCTTAGCTGAAGCTTGAGCCCTCTGGCGCTAGAGATGAGCCCTGCTGGGCCTTCCTGCCCTTGGGTTATCTCTTTATGCACCCGTTATCTGTGGCACACAGGAGGAGGAGGTAGTGGGGTAGATGTCCTGCCACACATGGGCACTGCTGGCACACAGCTGGGCTCCAGCACAGCAGCTCCATCAGCAAAGGGGATTTCCTTAGTGCAGAGCCCAAAGGCTGGGGTCTTTTTACTAAGTTAGTCTCCAGGAGAAGCCCAAGGAATGGATTTTGCAGTCTCATTGCTTTGCTTGTCTGTCCCTGGAGGCAGTGCCGTGAGAGCAGGGTCCCACTGTGGTGCTTCAGGGACTGAGGGCTGGGTCAGCTCTTCTGTGCTAGTGGTCAGTGGCCATGGAGATGACAAATGATCTCCAAGTGACCTGCCTGGGGCTCTGCAGCTCGTCATGGCTCTGGTGGCAGGTGAGCACTTTTCTGTAGGAAATCAGAACCTGCCAGGAAAGCACAGAGGATCTGCAGGGACAGCCCGTGCCATCCAGTCAGCAGTGAATGGAGCCCTGGAGCAGAATCCTGCCTGGGGTGGGGTCAGCCAGAGATAAAGGACTGAGTATCTGCTGTGAGCCAGGAGAGCTGTGCAGGCCCAGGGACACAGCAGGGACAGGGAAAGGAGTGTGGGCAGTGACTGCTGTGAGCCCCAGGGAAGTTGCCCAGGAGGATGCAGGGCAGCCCCAAGGCCACGTGGCAGGCCTGGAAGAAGGCAGGCACCTGTGAGCAGCCTCCATGGGCACAGCAGAGCCTGTGTGGGAGGGCTGAGTGCAGGCAGCAGCAGCAGCTGCCTCTGTCCCCCAGGCTGAGCAGCAGAGGCAGCCCAGGGCCGCGGGCAGCAGAGCCGCCATATTCTGCAGAGCAGCACCCCCAGCTCGGGGGCTGTGGGGAGCAGCCCAGGGGCTGCAGCAATGGCTGCTCAGGCCAGCACAGACGTGTTCCCCTGGCCAAGGCTCTGTGGGCAGCTGGCCTGTGCCAGGAGCAGAGCAGGAGCCCGTGGCTGTGCACAGGAGCCCTGGCAAGAGGCTGCCCTGGCCCTGGGCCAGCAGGAGCTGCCTGAGGAGCCCCGGGGCCAACTCTGCTGCTGTGCTGGGCAGTGGGGCTGGCCCTGGGGCTGCACCAGCTGCCCGAGCTGAGCATCTCCTGAGCATTGCAGACACACAGGGGCTGTCCCTGAGCTGCAGTGCCTCCAGTTCCTGCTGCAGGGCCACGCCTGACTCTGCTGCTCTGCAGGGGAAGGGAGAGGCTGCACTGGGCAGTGCCAGGGAGAGGAGAACAATGGACCCTTGGTTATATGAGTCCCCACAGTGTCACAATGCTCTCCACGGTTCCATGAGGCCCTGCAGTGTCACAATGTCCCCTGGGTTCCATGGAGCCCCGCAGTGTCACCATGGTCCCCTTGGTTACACGGGGCCCCACAGTGTCACAATGTCCCCTTGGTTCTGTGGGGCTGCAGTGTCAGTTCTGCTGGTGGGCACAGTCAGCACCAAAGACACAGACACCAACTGAAGGGATTGTGGAATTTTTATGATGCACAAGTGCAAAGAATTACAAAAGGATAAGCTCAACAAAGGACATAATCATTGGCAAAGAATGACAAAAGCAGCTCAGCAATGCACCCAATCATCACCACCAAAGATTGCCTGCAGTGATTTACAAAGATCCAGCACCAGTTCCCCTCAGACTTCACCATCACCCACATCCACACATCAGCTGGGGAAGCTGTCCCAGCCAAGGACTGCAGAGCCACTCCTGGACACTGGGAATTGCTGCAGGTGCCTCCAGCCACAGGTGAGGCTTCCACCCTGGCTGTGAGAGGGCCCAGCTTTGACAGTGCTGAATGAACAAACTGACAGCACTGCCAGTGTGGGAACATCTGCTTCCATTCTCCTGTTTGGTTCCTCCCAAAGCCTGGCCAGGGCCCAAGGAGGAAACAAAGGAGTTGACTTTGATTCTACAGCCCCAAACAAAACCAGATGGGGCCTTGTCCAGCTTCTAAATACAGAAAGGTCAATCCATATTTCACCAATGCACAGATACAGAGTCCATATTGCTAACAAGGATTAATTAATGAGCAGATACAAATACAACATTTGGTTGCAAGGTTCATCTAGAGGACAGCTTTGGCTCAGGGCTGCTGTTCAGGCCTCGGTACTTCCATCAGTGCTTTGACCTAGAGATGAATGACAACCTTCACAACAAGTCTTTCAATAACAGAGTCTTAGATTTAGGTATTAGGCATAAATGCATCACCTCTTGTTCTTTAATTAAGAGTTGTTCAAGTTTATTCCCCAGAGCTATAAATCACATTCCTTTTAAAACAGGCCTAATGAGATGCTATTCTCTATGGTATTGATCAAATCCCCATTTCTTTCTTGAGGCTGTGTCTCTTTTTAGACAAGTCTCAATGCACCATTTCCCAGAAAAAAGTGTCACAACAACTCGAACATGGAATCATAACACTCCAAGTGCTCACACTGCAATGATTGCAGGGACTGCCACAAATGCATTTCACAGCAGCCTCCAATCTGGCAGCCATGGAGCCAATGCCACCAAGAAGGATTTTCTTCTTTCTGCCACTCTTTCTTCTGCTGCTCTTTCTATCGAGGTGATTCCTGATTGCTGGAATTCAAACCCAGCACTGATAGAAGTACAACATTCCTGTCCTGGAATGGCCCAGGTTCCTCCTTGGCCAGCAAGCAGATAATCCAAGGCCATGCTGTTCTGTAGAGCCCCCATTGGTGTTTGTTGGAGCTCACAGGATGCGCTGTTGTAAATTTAATGGCATCATTTGCTGCTTCTTCTAATAATCAATTTAGCTCATTAATGTCAACTCCATAGAAGGAGGCAGCACACACAGGGCACAGGCTGAACCAGAATCTTTGCCTTTCTGACACCAAAGGCACTCTTTGGGTGGGAAATATTCTCTTGGCCCCAGCTCTTCCCTGTGCTTGTTGCTGAAGGAGCCTAAGCAGTGGCCCTGTGGCTGGAAGTGCTGTGACAGTGGCACTGAGCAGCTCCAGCACCCCGAGCTCTATTGACATTGGGAGTGATGGCAAAGCACAGAAATCCTTTCACATCGTGGCCTCTAACTACAACAGGGCTCAGTTTCTCCTGAAGGGAAATCTTACTGAATCCTGTCCAATTGATAATTGCACTCCTTTGTTCCACAGCACAGTTTTCTTGAACTGTCCCTGCACTGACTCCAGTATGAGTCAGGGCCCATTGACAGAGCTCAGCCCATCCTGTGGGGTGGGCCCTCCAAGGGAATCCCATTCCTCTCAACATTAGTTCAGAGCACATCCAGCAATTATTAATTATATTTAGTATTTTGCCTGCTTTGATCTTCAAATTTTCAGAAGAATTTTCATGTCTAATCCCTTGGTAAACTCTAGAGGTGCCTTTGGTGAACAAAGAATCTGGTTGACTCTCAAGGTTCAACTTACAGACATCAGCAGTACTTTAGTGACACGGGAATTCATTCTTTCTCCTCAGTCTCATTCAGGGTAGGAACAATAATTCTGCTGTCCATGGAGCTGGCACCTTTTCAGTTCCAGAATAATGCCCCCAAGGTCCTTTGCTGTTCAGCTTTGCCGCGGTGTCTGTGGCTAACAAGGCTTGGTGGGGTCCTTTCCCCTTTGGCTGCAGAGGTGCCGGGTCCCAGTCCCTGAGGGGCACCTGGCTCTGGCTTGGAATTCGTGTGGAAGTCCCTCAGGGTCACATCAGCCTGCCCATGGAGTCCCCTGGATCAGAGCATTTTCCAAAGGCACCGTGAGGGCAAACAGGGAGATTTGGTCTGGCAGGATCTGTAAAACAATATCCCATAGCATCCACTCGTTCTGCCATAGAACACTTGACTGCAGGGACACATTCCCATCGTTCCTGCCCAGGTTTCAGGATTCAGACAGTGCTGTCTTTCCCCAGAGCTGTTCCTTCACCTGGCTCGGGAGGGCACTTTGGCCTCTGCACCCACACTTTGGCTCCATTATTAGGACTGCTGGATCCAAACCCTTTATCTCCACCAACAGTGGTGATTTGAGGTGCATCTCCTTTCTTCACAATTCTTTTTAAAACTGCAGTTTCAATAATTGTGCTACCCTGCCATGGGTTTGAATAATCAAATCTTGTTCACTGTTATTTAACAGGATTATTTTAATTTCTCCTTGATAATCTGCATCACTTCTTCCTCCCAAGACATGAACACTTTGCAAGGCCAAGCTCCAAGCGAGCAGTTGGCAAATCAAAGTGTCCTGGAGGAATCTGAATTCCTGTTCCAGTATTGATAACTCTCATTTGCTTCTGATTTATCCTAATTAATTGTAATGCATCAAGGCCCAGCCCTGCAGCCTCTGGGGTGGCCCTGTCAGGGGCCATTGCACCCCGAACAATTTCCCAGCAAGTCCAAGTCTCCCTGTCCATGGCTGTATTTGCAAATTGGCTGCAGCCCTGCACACCCAGGGCATTTCCATTCCCCCACTGGGCCCCTTGTTAAGGGTGTGGAGCACATCTGTGAGATGGGTTCTCCATGGGGACAGGTTCCCTTCTCCTCATTTTTTCAACTGCTCTTTTAACAACCCCTTCATTCCTTTAACCAATCCTGCAGCTTGTGGGCAGTCTGGTCTATGGAAAGCCCAGCAGTCCTGATCATTTCTCACAGTAATGGACAAAGCATTCTGCATCCCAGTGTCAGCAAACCCTGTAAAAACAGTCAATTCCATCCCTTCCTCCTTCCTGCATTGTACACAATCTCACAAAATTTACCACTGACTTTCGGGTCCTGGCCAAGCATTTTCTGTAGGGTATTTAGTGTTACATCCCTGAGCCGCCAAAGCTAACACGAGTATTGGCAGCATTATTTCACATTATTATAATTTTAAAATTTATATCCAAAAACTTATTTGATTTTATATATACATACATACATATATATATATTTGTGTATATATATATATGATATTGCATTAATATTATTTCACTTGCACAAAGAAATTCAAACTCCAGATTAAAAACCTCCTCTGTCACTCCATGTGGAAACATTCCCACAACAATTGTTCCTTCTGTTGCTGCTGTTTCCAAGATGCTGGTAACAAAATCCATCCTCATCCTCCCCAAGCCACAAGTCCTTTCCTTTTTCCATGTGCAGTTTTTGGATGCATTTGAAGACATGCAGCAGTTCAGCTTCTTTTAACCAAATGCCCCATTGCTCACACGATGCTCCGACCTCAGCCCACTCCAGAGCCAGCGAACTCTAGGAAATGCCTTCCCATCTGGGCATTCCTGACGGGGCCGATTCCTTACATTTGGATTTAAAAAGTGACATTTGTTGTGATCTGGCCAGACTATGCCAATTCTGTTTTACCAGTGGGCACAGTCAGCACCAAAGACACAGACACCAACTGAAGGAACATCTGCTTTCATTCTCCTGTTTGGTTCCTCCCAAAGCCTGGCCAGGGCCCAAGGAGGAACCAAGGAGTTGACTCTGACCATTCAGCCCCAAACAAGGCCAGATGTTGGATTTCATGGCCTTGTCCAGCTTCTAAATACAGAAAGGTCAATCCATGTTTGACTAATGAGTGGATACATCTATCACAGCACTAATGACCATGCATATTTCGGTAATGAGCAGATACAAAGATAACCTTTGGCTGGAAGGCTCATCCAGAGGCCACCTTTGGCTCAGGGCCTGCTGTTCAGGCCTCAGTCAGGCCTCTTGTCCAGGCCTTGGCACTTCAGGGACGTAGTTTAGTGGTGGGCTTGACACTGCTGGGTGAACAGCTGGACTGGATGAGCTCAGAGGTCTTTTCCAACAGAAAGGATTTGATGATTTCATGATTCCATCTGCTGCATTCAGTCAGGTCCATGTTGGAAGCATTAGGATGGCAAAAATGTTTCCTCTTGCTCGGCTCCTGTGGCCTGAGGCTTCAGCTCCTTCAGTCCCTGGAGCTGAGCTGCTCATGCTGAATGAGACGACTTGGAGAGAAGAATACAGTTCATCCAATTCCTTCTGGGACACTGAGAGGGGAGGGGGTGGAAACAGGAGCATTGTTTGGTGTGGCCTCACTGTGCCCTTCACGCCTTGCAGCGTTTTGAAACAGCCAAGAGCTTTCTCCAAGAGTGCAATGAAGCAGCTGTTCCTGCTCCCAGCTCTCCTTCTCTCCAGTCTCTGCACTTGCCTGGCTTTGTCCCTCTTGCTGTGCCCTCTGTTCCCCCTGAGCTTGGTGGCTGCTGCCCAGGACTGTGGAGCTGGCCCAGATCAGGTTATGGAGGGCAGTCCCAGAGCTCATCCTGCTGGAGGGACAAGGAAAAGGCAGTGGGAACACAGCAGTGAGGAGAGCTGAGGGCTGCAGAGCAGCTCTGAATGACACCGTCACCTCTCACAGCACCCCTGAGACACTGCTGCTGTGCAGGGCTGGGCTTGAGGGCGCCTTTGTGCCCTGCCAGCTCCTGGCAGGACTGGGAATCTCAACTCTGCCACACCCCACCTCTTTGAGAAGATTCCTTTTCTTCTCACCCCGTGAATGAGCTGCACAATCCCTTTGAGATTGACAGGGGTTTCTTAAAAACACCAAGTCCCCCTTAGGGCTTTTTGCTCTGCTTTGCAAGAGCAGAAGGGCAATTCTTCATCCATCAGCTCCAGACTGCACTGCCTCAGGAACACGGCCCACTCACCAGCTTTTGCCCAATTGTGGCACTTCCAGAGAAGAAAGGAAGGGCAATTGCACAATTCCAGCCAAAAAAGAAGGAAGAGTGGGACAGACAAAACATCCTGTGGAGATCCAGGGGTTCAGCTGAGACTGTGGAGAGTTTGGGTTCTTGCCATTTGGATGTGTGTCCCTGACTGCAATCTCCTGGCCTGCAGGAGAGTCTCACTCACCTGCAGCAGCAGAAAGCTCAGTCGGTGTGCTCGGAACGGGCTCGTCTGATGCAAAGCTGTCAGAGCCATGTGAGGGCAGAGCGGGCCCAGCCGTGGCCGGGGCTGAGCCCAGCAGAGCCCTGGCTGAGCCCAGAGCAGCCTCAGCATCCACAGAGCCCGGCTGGGAGGAGAGAAACCAGAGAGCACCCGTCAGCTGAAGGCTCCTGTCCCCCTTGTCCCAAGTGCCCACGGTGCCCAGGCCATGCTGGCCATGCCCAGAGCTGGGCCCAAACCTCCCCAGCACTGCTGCCCTTGGGAGCAGAGCAGGAGGGCAGGACATGTGCCCAGCCTGCAGCCAGCCATGGCAGATCCCCCTCCTCAGCAGCTGCCCAGAGCAGGATGCTCCTGTGCTCGCTGCCATCTCCCAAAAGCCCTTCTCCCACCCGTGCCAAGCACACGGGGACCCACCTCACGCCATCCGCCGCCGGGAGAAAAGCTGCTCCCAAACCATGTCCTCAGCCTTCTCCAAGGGCACGTCCCATCCACGCCGCAGCTGCTCCCGAGCACTTCCCCATCCACACTGGACACCACCTAGAAGGCTTCCTTTAGAAAAACAAACAACAAATTATTGAAAATAGATTACAGACAAAAAAGGAAAACAAGAGAAAAGGTAAAAACTCTGATCTCTGTCAGGGGCTTGAGGAAGGCTCAACCCCTACATGCCAGGGAAAAACCCACCCACGGGTGAGGGAAGGCCACGCTTTCTCCCTTCCCCCCTGCACTGTCCCCCAAAAGTAACAGTGATCCCAAAGCAAACAAGGGGAGTGGAGCAGCCCAAGCCCTTCCTTGCCTGCAAAGCAAAGCAGCCCCACACAGGTTCTGCAGTCAAACCTCTGCTCCTGCCCTGGGGGTTTGTTTGTGTCGGGCTGGCTGCCCCAGCCCCAGCTCCAGCCCGGGGCACGGTGGGTGCTGGGGGCTGTTGGCAGGGCCAGGAACCGACTCCCATTTCATACCCACCCCAGCCCATCCCCCCAGCCCTGCCAAAAAGCAGCTTGGCAGCCACTGAAGAATTCATTGCATCCAGCTCAGCAAAGGGGGAGCCTTTGGTGCCCGGCCAGGCCGTGCAATGCCCAAATGTGGGAGCATCCCCCTGGCTGTGGGCTCATCTGCAAATTCACTGTGGAGCCTGCCTTTGAAGAAGGTGCCAGAATCAAAGCCCATCATTTTCAGCTCTCTGGTGGCCACGTCGAGGAAGAGGCTGTCATCCTTGATGTCATCCTCAATGTCTCCAGCAGCAGCCCCACCTGGCACAGCTTCTGCAGGGACTCCTTCTTCCCTGGGGATGAGACCAGGCTGTCAGAGCTCTGCCCAGGGCCCCAGCTGGCAGGGAACCAGGACAAGCACAACCAGCTTGGATGGCGGCCACCAGTGCTGGGCAGAGCAGCTCAGCTCCAGCACAAGGGCTGCCTGTTCCCATCTGACGATCCAGGCAGGACAAAAACGTCTGGGTTTCTTTGCCTCTGATTGCCAAGCCTTGTGTGGAGCTGTGACTTACCAGGGCCCTGGATCAAAGGGTGCCTGTGGCTCTCTCCCTTCTGCTATGGCAGATGAATATCCTGCAGCCAAGGATCAGACAACAGGGCTTCCAATGAGGGCCTGTCCACATCGAGCATGGATAAACACCGCCTGATCAGATCTTGGCACTCTGCGGAGAGAAACCACAAACCGCCGGTCAATTGGAGAGGGCTCCTGTCCGCTTTGCCCCACTATTCTCATGCCCAGGCCATGCTGGGTGTGCCCAGAGCTGGGCCTAAACTTTCCCATCAGTTCCTTGTTTTGGAGGAGAGCAGGAGAGCAGGACATGTGCCCCCTCCTCAGCAGCTGCCAGAGCAGGATGCTCACGAGCCCGCTGCTGTCTCCCAACACTGGCATTCCCCCCGTGCCCAGAGATGAGGATCCACCTTGAGAGAGCCGTTGTGGCAGCGAGAGCTGATGGTCCCAGCTGATCTTCTGGCCCTTCCTGAAAGGGTGCTCCCCGCAGACCATCTGGTGCAGCAGGATGCCCAGGGACCAGACCGTGGCTGCCTGGCCATAGTACCAGCCAAAGTGGGTCCATTCTGGGGGGCTGTAGGACGGTGTTCCTATGGAATCCAGATGGAGCTCATCAGGGGGATGCTGCTGCTCCCAGAGTCTCACCCCAGCATCCCTGGGCATGCGGGGGCTGCACCAGTGGCACACGGTGTGACCCGCTGCCCTCTGGCCAGCACCTGGCACTTGGGTGCAGACTTGAGGTCGTAAAAGAAGCCACAGATCTGGGAAGAGGGCAGAGGAAGCCCTGGCAGGGCCCGACCATGACATGCAGAGGAAAAACCCACTCAGTGCTGGGGAAAAGCCATGCCTTCATCCTCCCTGCCTGCACTGCCCCAAAAAAGCCAAAGCAAACAAGGCAAGCAGAGCAGTCCAAGCCCTTGCTCACCTGCTCACCAAACCACCTGGGGCACAGGTTCTGGCCTCCCCCTCTCTGATACCCCCACCCACGGGTGCTTTTGTTGGCCTGGCTGCCCCAGCCCCAGCCCCAGTCCTGGGCAGAGTGGCTGGCAAAGGCTGCCAGCAGGGCTGGAAGCTGCCCCCCACACAGCCCTGCTCAAAAGCAACTGGGCTGAAGACTCAGTGCCATGACTGGCAGCAAAAGGGAGAATCCCCGCTGCCACACCCAGCTTGGGCTGTGAGATTTTGGCCATGAGATGCTGGGTGCGTGGGCTCACCTGCAAATTGAGTGTAGGCTGTGTCTTGCAGGTAGGTGCCACAGCCAAAGTCGATGAGTTTTGCCTGTCTGGTGGCCAGGTCGAGCAGGATGTTCTGGGGTTTGATGTCCCTGTGCAGGACCCCGCAGCTGGTGCAGTGCCGCACGGCCTCCAGCACCTGGCGGAACAGCCCCCGCGCCACCTCCTCGGACAGGAACCCCCGTGCCCGAATGAAACGCTGCAGGTCCTGACACCGCTCCGGGCGCTCCATCACCATCAGCACGTCGTTGGGGAGCTCAAGCCACTCCAGCAGCTGGACCACACCAGGGAAGCCGGTGGACACCCTGTCCAGCAGCACGATCTCCAGCGGGGCGCTGGTGCCGTCGGGCTGCGGGACGACCACGATGCCGTCAGTGGGGCTGAGGCCATGCCAGGGGAAGCCCTCACCCAGCCCGGGATGCTCTGCGCCCTCCCTTGGCCCCACGCCCGCTCTCCCTGCAGGCGTCCCGGCGGCTCCCACCCTGCCGGGCCCCGGCTCCTGGCCGCCCGGCACGGCCGTTGGCCGGCTACCTGCCACTCACCAGCTCGCCCCAGTGCCGGACGCGGTTCCGTGGCACCCTTTTGACGGCCACCTGCAAGCCAAGGGGAGCAGAGGGCTGAGCTCGCCGCCCGCCCTGCCCAGCCCCATCCTCCTTCTCTTGCGCCCTCCTCCTCCTGCGCCCGCCGCCGGCCCCGCCACTCACCGGGGCGCCGTCCGAGAGCCGCGTGGCCGCGAAGACGCTGCCGAAGCCGCCGCGCCCCAGCAGCGAACCCACCCGGTACTGCTCCTTCAGGCCCCGCCGCGCCGTCCCTGCGGGCGAGACGCGGCTGTCAGCGCTCGGCCCGGGGCCAGCGACGGCCCCCGAGCGCCCCTCAACCGCCCCGGGCCGGGCATCCCCACGCGTTCCCTCTTTGGAACGGGGCAGCGGCGGCTCGGGGCCGGCGGCCGCGCTGCCGAGCGGTGGAGCCGGGGCCGGGGAAGCCGCAGCGGAGGCAGGGGGAGCGGCCGGGCCGCGTGTGTCCTCCGCGGGCCCCGGGAGGAGCCGGGGCCGGGGCCGGGGCCGGGGCCGGGGCCGGGGCCGGGGCGGGGCCGGGATCTGGGTCGGGATCGGGGCTGAACCCTGCGTCGAGGCCGGGCTCGGGACAGGCGGAGCCAAAGGGCGGCGATGCCGCCCCAGCCCCAGGCACTGATGCCCGCCCAGCAGCGCCACCGCCAGCACAGCGAGAGCCGGGCGGAGGCGAGACCGCGGCGGGACGCCCGGGGCCGGGGACGGGGACAGGGCAGCCCCGCCCGGGGCCGGGGGCGGGCCGGGGGCATGGCCCGGCCAGGCAGGGGGAGAGGGAGACGTGGAAGGGCGGGATGGAGCACGGAAGGGAGACCGGGAGGGGGTATGGGATACTGGGAGAGGGAGAGGAGGAACAAGAGGAGGGACGCAGAGGGTCTGTCGAGTCGCTGCTCTGCTGCCGCTGCTGCCGCTGCTGCCGCTGCTGCCGCTGCTGCCGCTGCTGCCGCTGCTGCCGCTGAAGCGCCGGGAGCGTTTGTCCGCGTGTCCGTGTGTCCGTTCCTCAGGTCTGCTTCTCCTCGCTCTCACAAGGCTACCTAGGGTCGAGCCCGCCAAGGTGCATGGGGCCGGCCTCACCCGTCAACCGGAGTCACGGAGCATCTCTTCCTCCCGCAGCCACGCCATAAGCACCGTCGCGTTTTGCTTCGTCTTCACTCGATTGTAACTTTTCTTCCCGGCAATCTTGCCCCTTGCCCCTCGTGCTCGCCTGCCCCGGGCCCCATCCCGCCCGCTCGCCCCGCGCTGCGGTCTCTTGCTCACAGGCAAAGCCAGCGCGGTCCGCACTTTCCCCTGGAGCAGAGGAAAGTGCTGAACGAGGAGCCAGGCAGCGGCAGGCAGAGGCAGCCCCGCGGGAGGGCTGGGCACAACGTGAGGAGGGAGAAATGCAGCCCCTGCGGGGCAGCGCTGCTCCCCGGCCGCTCGGGGTGGGCAGCGGCTGCGGCGGGGCCGTGCCCGGCCCGGTGCCCTCGTCCCCAGGGCTGTTCCTGTTTTCTTGTCCGGTTCCAGGTGAAAATCGGAGACTGCCGAAAGGAGGATTAAAATCAAAGAATGAAACCACTGGTTTTGCCGAGTTTGGATGCCAGTGCAATAGAGCAGCTCAGCTCTCAGCTGTCTGCCTCCTCCCTGCCAATGCAGCACTTTCAGCCTGGAGCAAAGGCCCTTTCTACAAACAAACTGCTGGCTGCTTTATTTCTCCTGCTGTTCATCGGCACAGCTAGAAAACCAAACTAGTTTGGATCCTGAGTCTGTCAGAACAGGTTCACTTTGCTGTGTGAAGCCAAGAGATGGAGTCTTGTCCCCTGCACCATGTCCTAGGAATGGCCTTTGTTGCTGCTGGGGATTGTCCCTGCTGAGGGGGAAGCACTATGGGAGCACATGCCCTGTCCCTAGAACCCATAGCCGACCAAAGTGCTGGGCTCTCAAATCTTGCATTTGCAGCTTTCTGGTGTCTCCAGCATTGCTTTCAAAGCAAAACAGGGAGAAGGCAAAGCGTGGAGCTAATGATACTGTGGAGTGTGGAAAACTTGCTAAGTCCTAGGTCTTTGAGGGAAAATCAGTTTGGAATGACTGTGATGTAGAACTAGTGCAGCACAGAAAAGGGGAGCATCTAAGGAAAGGAATTCATAGTGTCTGTGAACATCTTGGCTTGTTTCTTTCCATTTTCATTTCATTTCTGGAAAGCTGTTTTGCTTTTCCAAGAATCTTCTCCACAGGGATATTTGCTCTTTTCTAGAATCTTTCTGGAGAATGAGGTTGAGCTCTCTTGCTCACAAGATGTGCCACCAACTGCAGCTTCTTTGGCTTTCCAAACCATGTGTGCAGCATGACTCTTGCAGCAAAGCAGGACAAAGGTTTTGAGAATTTGAGGATTTGTCCTTTATTTTCCTGGTGAACTGGGGAGTTTTGCCATTGGTGAGGTTTTCATTGTTACTCTTCTACCCTAAGAAAACAGGAGGAGGTACCAGGAATTGTTAGGGAATGCAACCCTGACTGAATGCAGAGAAAGAATCTCCAGAACCTGGAGCCAGAAATGGGGAGTTCTGTGATCATCATTCCAACATCCCCAAGGACATCTTGAAAGTCATCTAGAGCATGCACATGGGCTGACAGAGGCACTTTGTTGCTGTGTTCAGTTGAGATCATTCTCCATCTCATGCATTGCTATAAATCAGGAGTACAATCAGTTGATGAGAAGCACTGGAACAAGCTGGAGCTCTCAGTAGATGACTGAAAGAATGTGAGAAGGAGAAATGCAGGGAATGACTTGGTGAACGCTGTCTGTTAGAAGGGTACTTTTTTCTAATAATTTCTAATCCATTCCCTCGGGTTTTGTCCTTCCTAACAGGGCCTTTTGCATCCCAGATTCCCCATGAAATGAGAACTGTGAGCTTGTGGAAGTGCCTGCAAGGTGCCCTGTTCCTGTGCAGGGACTCTTGGGGTGAAACAGGAGCCTGAGGCCTGTGTGGGGAAGCCTCCTGCGAGCTGGAATTGGTGCCGTGCTGGGAGAGGAGGAGGGGCAGAGCGCTGGGCAGTGTGTGGCAGGAGCAGGAGGTTTGGGCCCAGGACATTCCCTCTGCAGCACTGCCCCGCACTCGGCGGCCGTGCCCGGGGCTCTGGGCCTGGCCCTGCGTGCGCTGAGCTGCGACACTGCGGGAGCTGCCCAGGCTGGGCTCAGGCTCGCGCTGGCACTGGGCAGAGGCTGGGCTCCAGCTGGGACCAGCAGCAGCTGCAAATACCTCTGGGCATGCCCATTTTCTGCTGCTGGGAAGAAGCAATGAAGCGAGTCAAGAAGTTCTGCCTTTTCTGTCTCCTGGGGGATTTTTTCCTTTGATTTGACACTCCAGAGGCAATTGCTGTCACGGCCTCTGTAAGTTGGTTTTATTTCAGCAGCACCAGCACCAGGGCTGTGTTTGAGTGCTGCAAATGTGGCCTGTGTGGCTTTAATGCTCCTCGACTTTGTGCTCAGGGACTTGTGAGCATTTTAAGATCTGCTAATCATGATGCCTGCAACAAAAAGCCTGAATTCCCCGTCACGAAAGCACTGTGGGTAGCAGTGATTGAAAGAGGCAATTGCAGTTTTATGGATACAATTCAAGTGGCAAGCAGAACAGGGGCAAGAGCAGCCATGATCTACAATTGCCAAGGCAAAGGCAGCAAGAGCCTCCTGCTGTCAGCTCAGGGTGAGTTAAACAGTGCTGAAAGCAGCGCTGGAACCCGATCCTTTCTGTGAAGGCTGGCTCAGGGCAGCAGAGCCGGGCCCTGAGGAATCGGGGCTGTTGCTGGGTGATTGTTGCTCCACTCCAGAATTGCCCTGGACAAAGCCCTTGGGAAGCTGAGGCAGGAGCAGGTGGGAAGGGGCCGGCGCTGCCGCTGCTGCTGCTGTTCCTGCTGCTGCTGCTGTTCCTGCTGTTCCTGCTGCTGTTCCTGCTGCTGCTGTTCCTGCTGCTGCTGTACCTGCTGCTGTTCCTGTTCCTGCTGCTGCTGTTCCTGTTCCTGCTGCTGCTGTTCCTGTTCCTGCTGTTCCTGCTGCTGCTGTTCCTGCTGCTGTTCCTGTTCCTGCTGCTGTTCCTGCTGCTGTTCCTGTTCCTGCTGCTATTCCTGCTGCTGTTCCTGTTCCTGCTGCTGTTCCTGCTGCTGTTCCTGCTGCTGTTCCTGTTGCTGCTGCTGCTGCTCGGGAGCCCCGGCTGGGCCGGGCCGGCACCCACGGCTCTGCGGCTCCTGCTCCTGCCAGAGCCGGGCGGGACTCGGGGACAGGGAATGGGCACGGGGGGGACAGCAAAGGCCTCGCTCGGGGCTGCAGGGATGTTGGCGCTCGGGCCAGCGCCAGCACAGACCTTCGGTCCCGAAATGAACGCAGAAGGAAACGCTGGGCAAAGGCTCCATTTCAGCCTTTCTTTACTCATCACTGTGAAGTGACCAAAATAAAAGGAGAACAAGCAGGGCCTGACCCTTCTCCTTCGGGAGGAGCCCCACGCCTGGGGCTGTGAGGAGCTGTGAAGGGCAATGAGGGGCCATGAAATGTGAGGGGCCATGAAATGTGAGGGGCTATGAGGGGCCGTGAGGGGCTGTGAGGGGTAATGAGGGGCCGTGAGGGGTAATGAGGGACTGTGAGGGGTAATGAGGGGCTGTGAGGGGCTATGAGGGGTAATGAGGGGCTGTGAGGGGCTGTGAGGGGTAATGAGGGGCTGTGAGGGGCTATGAGGGGTAATGAGAGACTGTGAGGGGTAATGAGGGACTGTGAGGGGTAATGAGGGGCTGTGAGGGGTAATGAGGGGCTGTGAGGGGCTGTGAGGGGCTGTGAGGGGTAATGAGGGGCTCTGTATAGCTCGCTGGTTCCTCTGTCCAGCCAGGTGAAGTACGACAGATTCCAGCTGGGTATATTCCCAGGAGTGCCCCTGTCCCCAGGGCACTCTGGCAGCGTCTTCTAGACACTTAGCCAGAGAAACTCCGGCCTGCGTTGGTGGTGCAGGAACCGAGTCCGGCTGGCTATCAGCTGAAGAGAATAGCGAGAGGGCCCTTGGTGTGCCTGTAATTCTGAGTGGCTTTATTGCAGGAAGCTCAACACAGAGGGGAGGAAGAAATCCAAGAGAGTGAGGGGCCCTCAGACCCAGACTTAAGAGTTATCTCATACCACCAATCACCAAGGGGTCTGGGGGAGGATAGGGAAGGTCCAGGGTTACTTGGTCCTATGGGATGGGGAAGGAAAGGGGCCCAGGAGATAACATGGGATAGTACAAAGGCTCTTGGGGGGAGGGAGGAGATGATGGACACCAGCAGTGGCTACTCTGGTTTGTCCTGGGTTAAACCATGGTCACTTCACTTTCCAGGGGGTTCCTAGCCCCTTTGGACTTTCTCCACCAGTGATCTTTCTCCTTTTCTAAGTCATCTCCCCCTGGGGTCTCCAAGGACACATCCACAGCAGCTACAGCTGTGAGGGGCCGGGAAGGTTTGTTAGGGGCTGTGAAGGGTCATGAGGGGCCATGAGTTGTGAGGGACCATGAGTTGTGAGGGGCCATGTGGGGCTGTGAGGAGTCATAAGGAGCTGTGAGGGGCTGTGGGAGGCCAGGCACTTCATGGAACCAAGGGTCAATTACGACACTGTGGACCCAAGGAGATCATTGTTGACAGGATGGAACCTCATGGAGCCAAGGGGCCATTGTGGCACAGCAAGGCCTTGTGGAACCAAAGAGACCATGGTGACACTGTGGAACCCCATGCAACCATGGGTCCATTGTTACACGGCAGGGCTGCAGAACCAAGGAGTCCATTGTGAGACTAAAGAAGCTCATGGACTCAAGGCATCCATGTTACGCTACTGAACCTCATGGAACCAAGGGTCCGTTGTGACACTGTGGGACCAAGGAGATTGTTGTTGGCAGTACAAAAGCTCCTGGAACCAAAAGTCCATTGTGACATTGTGGGGCCTTATGGAGCCATGGAGACCATTATGGCTCTTTGGGACGCACTGGAACCGAGGGGCCATTGTGATACTGAAGGGCCTCGTATAACCAAGGGGTCATTGTAGCATGGCAGGGCCTCATGGAATCAAGGGGATCATAATGACAGTGTGGGGCTCCATGAGACCACGGCGCCATTCTGACTTTGTGGAACCAAGGAGACCATGGTTACACTACGGGGCATCATGAAACCAAGGAGGCCATGGTGAACCAGCGGGGGAACCCACTGAGGCTAATGTGACACTTGAAGGCCTTGTGACACCAAAGGGCCATTGTGGAACTGCAGGGCCTCGTGGCACCAATTAGACCATTGTGACATCACAGGGCATCATGGAAGCAAGGGGCCATTGTGACACTGAGTGGCACCATGGAACCAAGGAGACCACTGTGACACTGCGGGGCTCCATGGAACTAAGAACTCGTGTAACGGTGAGGAGCCCAATGGAATCAAGGAGCCATTCTGTACTTCAGGGCTTCATGGAACCAAGGTGCCATTGTGATACTGCGGGACCAAAAGAGACCATTGTGACACTGTGGGGCCTCATGGAATCCTAGAAACCATTATGACAGTTTGAGACTTGATTGAATCAAGGGGCTCTGCAGGGCCTTTTGGAACCAATGAGGCCATTCTGACACTCTGAGTCCCCATGGAAGCAAGGGGCCATTGTGACACCACAGGGCCTCATAGAACCAAGGAAACGACTGTGACACTGCAAGGTGTCATGGAAGCAAGGGGCCACTGTGACACTGCAAGGTCTCATGGAAGCAAGGGGCCACTGTGACATCATGGGTCCCCACAGAAGCAAGGGGCCAGTGGAACCAATGGGCCATTGTGTCATTGCGCAGTCCCATGGAACCAAGGAAACCATTTTGACACTGCAAGGCCTCATAGAAGCAAGGGCCCATTGTGCCACTGTGGAGCCAAGAAAACCATTGTGGTTTTATTGTTGGGCATCATGGAAACAAAGATCTGTTGTGATACTACAGGGCCTAATGGAACCAAGGGGCCATTGTGATGCTGCAGGGCCCCAAGGATGCAAGAACATGGAACAAGGTCTGGCTGGCTTGGCCTCCTGGGGGCTGCCTGACAGCTCCAGCTGACCTGGGCTTGTTGAGGGTTGCTTCTCATCTGCCCCTGAAACCCTGGAGTTCTGTGCTTTCCTTCCTGTGGCAAAGAACTGTCCTTCTCCTCCAAGGGCTCACAGCCGAAACTGGGATTCTACCTCCAAATATGATTGTATCCAAGGATTGTTCCCATATAAAACTTGCCAGGACAGACAGCTCTGGCTGGCCTTGGCCCTTGGGGACCACCTCTCATCTGCCTTCAAAACACTGGAGGGCTGTGCTTTTCTTCCCATGGAAAAAAACCATCTTCCAAGTTCAGGCATCCATGGCCAAAACTGGGAATCCACCTCCAAAATTCTGTATATCCAAGGAAAACTCCTAGACAAAATCTGCCAGGACTGACAAGTCTGCCTTCTCTTGGCTTCCTGAAGGCCAGCTCTCAGCTGCCTTTGAAGCACTGGGGCTGTGCTTTTCTTCCTGTAGACAAGAACCATCCTTCTCCTCCAGGTGCCCATGGCCAAAACTGGGATTTGGCCTCAAAAATTCCACCTATCCCAGGATTGCTCATAAACAAAACTGCCAAGACAAACAGATCTTGCTGGCCTTTCATCTTTCAATCCTGGGGTTCTGTGGTTTTCTTCCTATGGAAAAGAACCATTCCTCTTGTCCATGTGCTCTTGGCCTCAAGCATTGACCACTATATAGGGGCAAAGGAGCTCTGCTGTCAGTGGAGTGGAGACTGAGGACAGTAGAGGAGAGCCCTGGGAGGGACTGAAGGGTGGTTTCAGAGATGGTGGATCCTTCTGACATAGTAGAAAACAGCCAGAGAAGAAAAAAATTATTGCAAAGTGCAGCTGGGGTGGCCCAGACTGGACACCAGGAGAAAGGAATCTGGGGTGTAACACGGCCCCCAGAAGGAGTCTGGAGCAGCCCAAGGCTTTGTGTGGCCAGGCAGAGGCAGGCAGGACGCAGAGCTGTCAGCAAAGGAAGGGGCCAGCGAGGTGGGGCAGCCAGGGGATGACGACAGCCTGCAGGGACAGAGGGGCAGGGCAGGGACACCGTAGGACAGCCTGGGCTGCAGAGGGCACAGGGATGGGCAGCAGCTGAAAGGCCCTGACAGAGCCAACTTTGGGCATGGCTGCTGGCCCTGCCCTGAGGCCAAGAGGAGATGGTGTTTCACTTTGAGTTCTTGAGAAGTTTTTTGAGCACTCTGAGGGACTGAGTCGCATGCAAACAGCCCCAAAGCCCTGAGAGGGTCATTAAAATCCCTTGTGCTGTGTCTGTGCTGCTGAGCTGGGCCGGGCTCCTGGCACAGAGGCAGCTCCTGGCAAGGGCAGCCCTGCAGAGAGACAGCTCTGGCCAGGAGCAGCTCCTGTGCACAGCCCAGCAGGGCTGGGGCACTGCCAGGGCAGCTCAGGGACACGAGCAGGGCACAGACAGAGCTCCCAGGGGCTCAGCCCTGGCAGGGGCTGTGCGATGTCCCAGAGGGGGCTGGGTCATAGCAGAACCTCTGTGGCTGTGTCAGAGAGCCCCAGAGCAGCTGTGATGTCAGAAAGGGGCTGTGTGACAGCACAGAGTGGGATGTGTGAGGTCACAGATGGGGCTATGACATCACAGAGTGTTTTGTGTAAGGTCATTGAGCAGCTACAGCATCACAGAGAGGAATGTGTGACATCACAGGGCAGCTGTATGACACCAAAAGGAGGCTTTGTGACGTAACAGAGTTTGCTGTGACATCACAGGGGGGCTGTGGCATCACAGAGCAGGCTGTGATGTCACAAGCTTGTTGTGTGACATCATAAAACAGGTTGTGACATCACAAAATGGGCTGTGGCATCACAGACTGGTTGCATGACATCATAGAATGGGCCACAGAGAAGACTGCCATTATAGATAAGGGATCTGTGACATCACAGAGCAGCTGTGACATCACAGGGCAGACTCAAAAAATGGGCTGCAACAGCACAGCACAGCTGTATGACATCACAGGTAATCTGTGACATCCCAGAGTGGGCTGTGTGACATTATAGGTGCTGTGACATCACAGGGGCTGTGTGAGGTCACTGGGGAGCTCACTCCACCCCTGCCCCCCTCACAGCTCCTCCCAGACAAGTCCAACGCTGCTCATGCCCAGCGGGGTCCCCTGTCCCCCTGGGTCCCCCCCGCCCCTGGCACCGCAGCCTCCCCCAGAGGATGTTCCACCAGATCCACCCCAGAGCCTGACACGGGGACAGGGGGCCGGGGCCGTGGGGGGTGGGACAGGGGGACAGGGACCCTCCAGCAGCATCCCCGTGTCCCCAGGGCCAGACCCCGGGCCAGGGCTCCCTCACCCTGTTACGAACAAGGGCTTGAGAGCACTTAAAAAATCCCTGGCAAGGGATCAGCAAAAAACAGATTTAATATTAAATGACAGCACAGCAAAGTTCCTGGTCAAGGGTCACTCTGCTCCTCACTGGACACTTCAGGCACACCAAGGAAACAAAGCAACAACAAAACCAAACAAAATCCAGGCAATCAAACCAGAAACAAACCGAGAACTGTCCCTATGTGTGTGTGTGACAAAAGGACAGTGAGGGATAAAGGATAAAAAGAACATGGCCTAAAAGCTTAACAGAGCTCAAAATTAACAAGACTTAAGTTATACCTTAACTGATACCTTAACTGATACCTTAAACCTCACAGCTTAGCAAAAGAGCAGCACTTTACAGTATTTAACCTATCACAGAATCACTAGGTTGGAAGAGACCTTCAAGATCATAGAGTCCAACCCATGCCCTAAAACCTCCACTAAACCATGGCACTGAGTGCCACATCCTTTAATCTTTTTTAAAACACACCCAGGGATGGTGACTCCACCACCTTGCCAGGCAGACAATTCCAGTGTTTAACCACTCTTCCCCTAGAAAACTTTTTCCTAATATCCAACCTATATTTCCCTTGGCACAGCTTAAGACTGTGTCCTCTTGTTCTGTCAGTTGTTGCCGGGAGAAAGGGGCCAACCCCTACCTGGCTACAGCCACCCCTCAGGGAGTTCTAGAGAGTGATAAGGTCACCTCTGAGTCTCCTTTTCTCCAGGCTAAATAACCCCAGCTCCCTAAGCCGTTCCTCATAAGGCTCGTGCTCCAAGCCCCTCACCAGCCTTGTTGCCCTCCTCTGAATGCGCTCAAGCGTCTCAACGTCCTTCCTAACCTGAGGGGCCCAGAATTGGACACAGCACTCGAGGTGTGGCCTCACCAGTGCTGAGTCCAGGGGGAGAATGACCTCCCTGGTCCTGCTGGCCACACTGTTCCTGATACGGGCCAGGATGCTGTTGGTCTTCTTGGCCACCAGGGCACACTGCTGGTTCAGGTTCAATTGGCTGTCGACCAGAACCTGAGGATGACCTTTCTGTTGAAAACCGAGGCAAAGAAGGTATTGAGAACCTCAGCCTTTTCCTCATCTTTAGTGACCGTATTCCCCCTGCATCCAATAAAGAATGGAGGTTGTCCTTGCCCTTCCTTTTGCCAGTAATGTACTTATAAAAATATTTATTATTAACCCTCACAGAAATGGCCAGATTAAGTTCTAATTGAGCTTTCATGCCTCTAATTTTCTTTCTGCATGACCTAACAACATCCTTAAACACTTCCTGAGTTGTCTACTCCTCTTTCCAAAGGTGATGCATTCTTTTTTTCCCTGAGTTACTTCAAAAGCTCCTTGCCCATGCAGGTCAGTTGTGTTCCTTGCCTGCTCATCTTTCGGCACATAGGGATAGGCTACTCCTGCACCTTCAAAATTTCTTTCTTGAAGTACATCAATCCTCCCTGGACCCCTTTGTTTTGAAAGGCTGTTTCCCTTACAAAAATCTGTGTCTGATTCAATACTCTCCAAATCAGCATCCTGAACACACCGAAACTGCTCTTGGTAAGCCCAGTGTAGAAATTTTGTTGATGCCCCTCCCTCCTTCTTTCACAGAATATTGAAAACTCTATTATTTCATGGTCGCTGTGCCCCAGACAGCTTCTGACCATCCCATCTCCCACCAGCCCATCTCTGTTTGCAAACAGCAGGTCTAGCATAGTCCCTCCCCTGGTAGGCTCGCTCACCCGCTGTGACAAGAAGCTTTCCTCCATACACTCCAAGAACCTCCTGGACTGCCTCTCCTCTGCTGTGTTGAGTTCCCAGCAGACATCTGGCAGGTTGAAGTCTCCTACAAGGACAAGGGCTTGTGATCTTGAAACATCCTCCAGCTGCTTATAGAATAACTCATCCACCTCTTCATCCTGGTTGGGTGTTCTGTAAGACTTCCTTAAGATGTTGGCTTTGCTCGCCTTCCCCCGGATTCCTACCCACAGGCACTCGACCTTATTATTAACCTCAAGTTCTATAGCACTGAGAGCTTCCCACAGTGCCTTGCTGGGCTGCTTCTGGTGCGAAACTGCTTTCTGAGTCTCTGGGTTCTAATGAGCACAGCAGGGCACAAACAAAGCCATCGTTGCTCCCTATGCCCAGGAGGCCAAGCTCTGATTGAGGAGATGACAAGGAACAGCGTTTAGGAATTATGAAACAAAGTGATGTATTACAATGATTTCCCCAAAACCTTATGAATTGCTTCCAGATTTCCATTTTGCTCAGTGATTAATACTTCACCCAGTGGGAAGTTGTGCCTCTTTATCACACCACTTCTCTTCTTATGCAACTTCCATCACGCCTGCAAAAGATTAAACAGCCAGGAGGAAGTGAAAATTAAACACACACAGATACAGCCACATTTGACTTTGGAGATTCTGAAACTTTTCTGATGTCTCATGCCCTGTACAGAATCACAGAAACAGAGACGAGTGGACGTTGGAAGGGTTCTCCAGAGATCATCTGGTCTAACCCCCCGGCTCAAGCAGGAACACCTGGAGCTGCTTGGCCAGAACCTCATCCAGAAATTTTTGAACATCTCCAAGGATGGAAACTCCACCACATGCCAAGGTAACAATGTCTGTAAGAATCAGGGACCAGTTTGGGGCTCATTGGCCTTGCTACGCCTCTCTCTCCATTTGACACCTTCTTGGAGATGTACCTTGATTGGACAAAATGCAACAGGCACAAGCTGCGACCCAAGAAATTTCCATTAAATGTGTGGAAATTTTGTTTTTGTAGCTTTTTACAATAGGGGTGATCAAATACTAGAACAAGCTGAGATAAAGGAGGTGCAATATAGCAACACATGAGGACGTGCTCCAAAACCTCCAAAGAAGATCAGCATCAGATGGGACATCTCTGGAGTAGCTGAAGAGATTGAAGTCAAGGCCCACAGTGAAAAGCTGGTGAAAGCTCCCACAGTGCTTTCAGGTTTCAATGGCAGCTGTTTGAACACTGCACCCTGTTTCTCACCCCACCTTTGCTCTCTGTTCATCTGTGTTGTGCAATAATTCCCTTGCAACCAGGCTCTGAACAGTGTCCCTTTCATCCCAAGGATGTGCACAGGCTGCACCAAATCTGACCCTCTTCTCCCACTGCAGCCCCCACAGGCTGGTCCTGCAGCCCTGGACTCTCCTGTCCCATCTGTGACACACGTGGCCATGACCTGCAGCTCCGGGCTGTGCAAGATCTGCAGCAAAGCCGTGTCTCCTCTTCGTGCCCTGAACCACTGCACAGGGGGACACAGCAGAGCCTTCCCTCCTCAATCCCCAGTCTCCTGCCTTCACCTGGGAGGGCCAAATGGGCAGTGGGGGACTCAGGAGAGCAAAATGTTGCTCATAAAAAAGCCAGGCGGGTTGTGCTGCAGCCAAGGGCAGGGCCCTGGGCACGCCCAGCTGGTTACGGTGCCCCTTGTAGAGGCAGAACAGCAAGGCCCTTGTGCTTGGCCCACTCCTCACTGTCTCCTCCATCCCTTGGAGGAGGCAGTTCCAGGATTGCTTGTGTCCTGTGTGCTGCTTTGGGCTGGGTTAATCTTCTTCCCAGTGTCTGGTGTGGGGCTGTGTTTGGGACTTGTGCTGAACACAGGGATGATAATGGAGATGTTTCTGCTCCTGTGGAGCAGTGGCCACACGGAGCCGAGGCCTTTTCTGCTTCTCCTAAGCCATGCTGGGGCTGGGGGTGCCCGGGAGGTTGGGAGGGGACACAGCTGGGACAGGTGATCCCAAACTGACCCAAAGGATGCTCCAGACCCTGTGACATTATGCTTAGTATGGAAAGTGGGGGGCGTTTGGAGTGATGGTTTTTGTCTTCCCAAGTCACTGTTCTGTGGGATAGGGCCCTGCTCTCCTGGAGGTGCTGAGCACGTCCCAGCCCATGGGAATGGGCATTTTGCTTTTCTTTGCTTGTGCACCTGGCTTTTGCTTTCCCTATTAAACTGTCTTTACCTCAACCCGTGAGTTTTCTCAATGTCTTTGGGTGACTTTATGATACTGTTTTTACCCTTCCAATTCTCCCCGATTTTGCTAGTGGGGAACTCAGTGAGTGGCCCCAAATGTGGAGCTTGGCTGCTGGATGGGGCTGAACCACAACAGCTGTCAGGATCAAATCCTTGGCAAAGTCTGAACGTGATTTTCAAGCTTTAAGCAGTTTCTCCTCAAGAACAGGACAGCACCAGTCTAGGATAATGCTTCCACATGGATTAGAGTGGAAGAGTGACCTGCACTGCCACAAGGATAAGGAAATGTGTCTTGGCTCAGCTTTCCACCCCTCATCAGGAGAGGGGATGAACCCCTGGCAGGACTCGAGCAAGGTGCAATGGCATCAACTGAGGTCCTCTAGCTCAGCTCAGACTGAAAGGAGAAGGAGCTGCTCCTCCCCGTGGAGCAAGGTGAGCTCCAGACACCTTTCCTGAGAGGCCCAAGAAGCCAAAGCAGGAGTGGGAGCTGGGGCTGCAGTGGCAGTGCAAACCAGCAGTCCCTGCTGCCCACAGCTGAGAGGGCTCCTGACAAGCACAGGCAGGGCCTTGGGCAGCACATGGAAGTGAAAAATTCATCAAAACCCCCTTCCCTGGGTGTGTCTTCTCCAAACAGCTCTCTGAGGGGGTGTGATGTGTTTTCCAGAGCTGCACTCACCTCCATCATCCCCTCTGTGCTCTACATTTGCAGAGCTGTGTTTCTAAACTCTGTCAGGGAAAAAGAGAAAAGCAGGCCACAAGCAGATTTTCCAAGGCTTGCTGGGCCCCCCTGTGCTCAGACACAGCCCAGGCCTCTGGGCAAAAGGATGATGTTCTGCTCCAGTGACACGCTGCTTCTCAAAGGGGGGAAACACCTCCAGAAGCCCCATGCCCTCCTCCAAAGGCAGCAAGGCCTGAGGCACTGGGATGCTTGGTTGTTCAACAAGAACTCCAACCAGACCCAAAACCTAGGCAGGAATTCTTGAGGAAAAGGAAGATGGCCTGCTGGTGGCAGAGCAAAAGGGATAGGGAGTAAAGGAGATGAATTTCCCTGCAGGAGACCTCTCTGGTTTGCCATAGGATGGGAGGGGCTGTAGCTGCAGCACTCTTCACTTCTCCCATTTGCTGTAGGGATGCATCTTCCCCACCACAGCCCAGCTGCTGAGCATCTCCTGGTGCCAACTGAAACTCCCCCACTGGAATACTTTCACAATGCCTTCAAATCTGCTCATTGTCCACAGTTAATTCCCAAATTTCAATTCTCCTCAAGATGTGTCCCCAGATCCACAGTGGAGAGGGATCCAGAGTTCACCAACTGTCTCAGTTTCGAGACACATTAGGAGGAAACGTCCTGAAAGGGCGTCTCCTCTAAATAAAGGCAGATTTCAGCAGCCCCTCCCACCAACTATCTGCTCTGAGGCCACCCCTCACACTCCCCTCCTCCCCACCCTGGTCTCTTAACTAGTTCTGCTCTCATGTCTTCAGAAGGAAGCAGTAAATCAGGGTGTGTGATATTTTTGTTTCGCAGACATGGGGCACTTGGCTCCTGTTCGATTGGCTCAGCCTCTCCTTCCTTTTCAGATGGGAAGAGAGACCAAGGGAATGGCCAGACCACAAACCAAAAAGGAGATGGGGCTCCCAGGGAACAAAGGCCACTTTCCTGCACCAGTCACCCATGGGGACACTTGGCAGGCTCCACTGTCCTTCCTGTGAGGAAGGACCAGCAGCACTGGGACAGTGACCTTGCCTGCCCAGAGGTGAGACCTTGTCCCAGCAGTGACACGGGGCCTTTCTGCTTAGAAAAGACCAAAAAGTCCCTGATCTCCTTTCATGACCAAACAGGTCCCAAGCCCAGAGCACAGTGGAGTACGAATGATCCAGGTCCTGAGTTGCTTTGTCCAGGAAAGGGACTCTGTTCATGGCAAGCTGCTGTTGACAGGACAGAATCCACACCAGGACAGACTGGGCACTCCTGAGCCAGTGGATGGGGACCAGGCCTTGCCCAAGGCCTAAGCCCAAGATTCCCCCAAGCTCTTCCTCTGGGGCTCTCACTCCTGTAGTCCTGCCCTCCCTCAAGTGTCCACCTCCCAAGGTTCAAGGGCACATGGGCTCTGGAAAGAATCACAGAATCATGGAATATCCTGAGCAGGAAGGGACCAACAGCACAGACACCCCAACATTCCCAGCCTGTGCCTGGGAGCTTTCCTGAGAGACAGGAAAAGGCCTGGGGGACAGGATGGAGAGCAGGGATCCTCTCCCTCCATCTCCCCAGAGAGCATCCATGAGCCGTGGGAGAGAATACTCTGTGATGGGGAAGACGAGTGGGTATGAGGACACGGATAACTTTACCACATGTCAGGTCATACCTACACACTCTCTTCAAAGGCAAGAGAGCCAAGAGGGGGCCTGATCTGATGAGACATCAAAGCTGATCATTTTCACATGCAGAGAAGTGTTAACCTTCAAGTTTTGGACAAATTTCATTTGGACAATTATATTCCAACTAACTACTGTGATTTCAAATGTCTAAGAGTCACTAAAACAAATGACACCACCTTAGCTCTGAAACCAGAACATGAGGAACTAGAAGATCACTGGGAGAAACAGCAGTGTACGGATAGACAGTTTTGAATGTCAGCAGGGCAGTTTGTTGGAGGTAGGAAATACAACCAAGAATTAACCAGCATTTTTTAAAATGATACTGAAAAGTAGGTGGAATCTTTGGTTAAGTCCCAGACAAAGGTTAGGGACTGCATTCATTAACCCATGAAAGTAAGTTTTGAACAGTGGGTCCTTTATTTCTTAGTAAAAGCTATTTCCTAGGACATCTCCACCTTGAGCATGAGGCCTTTGTGAGCCGCGGTGGCATCATGCCCAGAGGCCATTGTGACACGGGTGCGCACGGTGACCCAGAGGGCAACAAATGCCTGCAGTGGCCACTGCCAGGAGAGCAGCTCTCTGAGGAGGCAGCAGCTTCTCTGGAGGCAGCAGCTGCCCTGGGTGCTTGTGGCCAGTGCTCAGCAGAGCATTTGCAGCATGACCAAGGAGCAGGAGGCCAATGGCCACTGCCAGCCCCGTGAGGGGCAGCCGCTGCTGCCCAAGCAGCAACAGGTGAGGGACAGGGATGGAGGGACAGCCTGCAGTGGCACCTGGGGGAAGCCCTGGGGCAGAGACAGCCACGCCTGGCACCAGGCCTTGCTCTGGGGAGGGGTCGGGGCTGCCATGGCCCAGGCACAGCAAGGGCCCAGAGGCAGCGAGCACAGCTGGGAACCCAGCCGAGCCTGGCTGCCATGGCCAGCACCTGCCTTGGGGCCAGGCCCGGGATTGGTGACACCTGGGGGACACTGTGCCCGCACAGCCACCTCCATCCCAGCCTCCTCCTGCTTCCCACAGGTGACCCACAGGCAGCCACGGGTGGCACCACAGGTCACCGTGACAAACATGACGCCCCGCAGCGTCACCCAGCCATGGAGACTGTCCGTGTCGGACCTGCCACCTCTCCATGGCCCTCCATTGTCAGTGGCACCTCTGTGCCAGCTCAGCCCTCAGGTACAAAGAGCAGGCTCTGCCAGCGTCCAGCTGCCCCATCTGCCAGCAGCAGCAGCAGCCTCTGGCTCTTCTCCCAGAGGCACAGCACGTGCCTTGGGCCCTGTGGCCAGTGGCCAGCCAGAGCTTGTGCCACCTTCACCACGGGGCACTCTGGCTGCTGGCAGGGCCTGGGAAACATCTTCCCTGGCAAGGAGAATGGAAGGACTCTGGCATGGCTCAGTGGCAAGGCAGGGCCATCACCTGCGAGCCGTGCACCCTGGGCACTCTGAGACAGAGGAGATCATCAAGGTGCAGGAAGGGCACGGTGGCAACACCTGCAGTGACCTGTTCAGAGGCCTGGCCCCATATCTGTGTGAGAACAGGTCCCTCAAGTCCACCTGGAGAACCACCAAGTGGTTAAATGCCCACCAAGAGGCAGAGGGAATTCCTCAGCCAGCCACGCAAACTGCGCGTCGCAAGCAGCTGTGCCCAAGGGATGAGGAGGCTTTGATGCATCGGCTGTGTAAAACCGGAGAGGAGCTGGAGCAGCTGCAAGACAAAGTGTATGCAGAGATGTTCAGAGCCATCTTCTCCTCCCTGGATGACAAAGAAAGCCCCATGATGTCCAAGTGCATCCTCAAGGAGCCATCAAGCCTCACCCTGGAGCCAGCTGCAGGCCCCTCGGTGCCGCACAGCGCTGGCAGTGGGACCAAAGACGCCGCAGGAGAGACACAAAAATACTCAGAACTTGTGTCTCTTGACCACTTGTTGGCTGACCTGTGCCCTGTCTCTGATGACTCGCTGTCCTGTGACACTCTCATCCAGGAGCTACTGGAAAACTGGGAGCAAGGAGAGCCAGCAGCTCCTGCCCTGGACAGCCATCCCTGGGATGACAGGCACAGCCAGCCTCTCCCCACATCACAGCCTGAGGAAAGCTCAGGCTTCTCAGCCTCTCCTTCATCTGGAGCCTCCTGTGAGGAGAGGGCAACTCGTCAGCCGTGCCAGCAGAGTGCACATCACAAGCTGCTCTGCACAGAGTCTGAGGATGCTTTGAAGCACCATCTGCAGATCCAGGCAGAGCAGCTGGAGGAAGGGGATGATGGCCAAACACATGGAGACCTGTTTGGAGACATCCTCTCCTCCCTGGACAAAGAAAGCCCCATCAAGACCACCCGTGTCGCCAAGGATTGGTCAAGTGTCCCCCCTGAACTCGCTGCAGGCCCCCAGGTGCCGCAAGACTCAAAGACGTTTGCAGTTTTGGCCTCGCCTGCTGCTGCCACGTCTGAGGCCCACGCAGCAGGGATGGATGCTGGCCGTGCCCAGGCCGCCCCTCCCCAGGCACAGCCCTGCGGGGCTGGGGCACCAGCAGGGGCTTGCCCGGTGCCTGCCCAGCCCCTGGCACGCAGTGTCCCTCCTTCCCTCGCTGGCAGCGCAGCCGTCCCGCAGTCCCCGGCCCCACGGCCATGGCGCTCCATGCTCAGGGTGGCCCGGCGGGCTCTCAGAAGGGTTTTCTCCTTCAGCTGCCTCAGGGGGCAGCCAGAGGGGTGAGCCCTGTGCCAGCACCAGGACAAGCACCAAAGATCACTGCTCGCCCTGAGGCAACCACTTGCCAAAGGTAGGTCCCAGTGCCGGCCCCAGCCCCTCAGCCCAAGCCAACAGCAAGGCAGCCTGGTCAGGGAGAGGCAGCCAAGCAAGGATGGCAGCCTTGCATTGTAGAATCCCACACAAGCTGACTTCAGGTCTGGGCTGCATTGTGGGGGTGCATCCCTGCCCTGCCCCAGGCTGGATTAGGAGCTGAGAAATCCTCCTTGAGCCTCAGCATTGCAGGTAAATGAAAGCACACCCATCCTCCTTTCACAGGCCAGATAGGAAAATGCCTCTCTGGACAGCCTCAACATGGACTGCAGAAAGGTGTTAACCCCAGATGAACGACACGGGGTCCTCACCTCCACAAAAACCACCGGGACACCCAGCGCAGAGAAGCGCAGGGTGACAAAGGACTGATGGGACGCCCCTGGAGCCCCTTGGGCTGTCTTCTGTCTGACCTCCTCCCCACCTCATCCTCACCCTGCTCTTCCCCACACCACCCCAGCCCCGATCTTCCCCCTCTTTCCTTCTCACCCTCCTCTTTCCTATCCCTTTCTATCTCTCTACCCCACATTTGTTGTTCAATAAAATCCCCGTTGCTGACTTTGGTAGATGGTCTCATTGGCACCTGAATTTGGGCAGAGGCATCTCTCCCTAATCACATCTTGCCATGGGCACACATCTGCACTCAGCACTCGAGCTGTGCCCTCCCCAGTGCCCAGCACAGAGGGACAATCACCGCCCTGCTCCTGCTGGCCACACTATTGCTGACACAGAAGGCCAGGAGGCCACCAGCCCCCTTGCCCACCTGGGCTCACGCCGGCTCACGTTCGGCCGCTGTCAGCCAGCACCAGCAGGGCCTTTCCCACTGGGCAGCTTTCCAGCCACTCTGCCCCAGCCTGGAGCACTGCAGGGCCTTGTTGGGACACCAGGCCAGGACCCAGGCCTCTCTGTTCTTCAGCCTCATCCTGCTGACCTCACACCATCCATCAACCTTGTCCACATCCCCCTGCAGAGCCTTCCTACCCTCCAGGGCACTGACACCCCCACCCACCTTGGCATTGTCACAAATTCACTACTGAGGGTACGCTCCATGCCCTTGTCCACATCAGCAGTACAGATGCTGAACAGGACTGGGGCCAGGGGACACCGCTGGTGACCAGAGGCACACTGGAGAACCGGTCTTACTGTTGATAACTGAGGCACAGAAGGCATTGAGTACCTCAGCCTTTGCCTGAGGGAGAGGCTGCAGTGGCACCTGGGGCAGGGCTGGGGCCAGACACCGCCAGCCTTGCCTGGCACCAGGCCTTGCTCTGGGGAGGAGCCGGGGCTGCCATGGCCCAGGCACAGCAACGGCCCAGAGGCAGCGAGCACAGCTGGGAACCCAGCCCAGCCTGGCTGCCATGGCCAGCACCTGCCTTGGGGCCAGGCCCGGGCTTGGTGACACCAGGGGGACACTGTGCCCGCACAGCCACCTCCATCCCAGCCTCCTCCTGCTTCCCACAGGTGACCCACAGGCAGCTGCAGGCAGCAGAGGGAGCAGCACAGGGAGGCTCTTCTGTAGTGCTGAGCTTGGTATCTCCACACTGACTGTGCTCAGCTGTGTTCTTCTCTTTCACGTTTGGAAAAGTTCCAGCATCTTATCAGAAACTCAAATGGGCCTGAGCAACCTATGCAGCCCCAAATCTGCCTCCTTATCTTTCCTTTGGATAAAGTAGGAACTATTTTTCTGTCATCAGGAACCTTCCTGAGTCACCCATCTCAAATCTTTTGTCCCTTCTATGTGAAAAACCCCCTGTCCTTCACCAGACTTCAAGAAAAAATTGATTGCATCACTTCAAAAGTCACACCTGGATGCCATCTATGGAATGCTGCTCAACAATGAAGCAACACTTTCCTTCAGAATTCCCCGCTCTTCCAAGACACTTTTTCATGCCCTCCAACATCACCTTTACACATTTTTGGGTTTCATTATAATATCTTCAGACATTTTTTCTTTCTCTTTCTATACATTCCCAAGACTAAACACCGAGTTTCCCCACATAAAGTTGGGTATCTGCTGCATTTCTAGACACAGTCAGGCACATCACAATTCTAGTATTGAATGAGAAAGATCAACTGCAGCCTCTTTTACATTTCTGCTGCAAAATTTGAGCAAACCCATGAAAAGAATCTGGATTTGTGTTTGTCCACTCCTCATCACCTTCACTATTAGAAGACACAACCACTTGCCTTCACTGATTACAACAAAAGTTCTTGCCAAGAACACCAGTTTAACCTGTTATCAGCTACATAAAAACACCTGCATTACTTTGACATTTTGGAAGGTTTTGTTGAAACCTGTGCACAAACCAAAATTATTAGGGAACAAGCCACTGCACTATCCTTTCTTAAAAAATAAACTGCTCAGCAAATTCATCAGATTTGATGAAGCACACCTAACAAGACAGCAAGAAGCAGGAAGAATACTAAAAAAAAAAATCCCTCTGCTCAGTCAAACCAAATAAACTTGGTTTTTGTATTATACATACATCAGCAAGATGCTTCCTGATATACTGGGTGACCTGTGACCATTTCTTAATTTTTGTAACAACGTCCTTTGGTCACAGGAAGCCCTGTAACTCTGGGTCTTAATAGACAGCTTTTGTTACTGGAACAAACCAGGCATTCCCATAGCTCTGCTTCTTGCACTGGACAGCAGTGCCTGTCTGAGGAGAAACAGGACAAGTAAGGTATGAAACAACCATCACTCTCATCTATCCTCAGGATCCAACAACAAGCTTTTAGCACAGACTCTGCCTTTGGATCATCTGACAGCAGGCTATCCAGCAAATCCTGTTTTCCATTTCTCTTATTCCATGTTGAACCTGTCTATTCTAATGTGAAGGAGACAGGCACGGGAATCAAGGAGACGACTCAGTATGAGTTAGCAGCTTGTTCCGTTTATTATCCTATTCCTCTACATTTTTATACTTTCTTCTAGGGTTACATAAGTGATCATGCATTTTTTGATTGGTTAGTACGCTTTGTCCACGCGCCCTTTTACACTGTATGATTGGTTAATAGGCCTTGTTCACGTGCACTTTTCTGCTATATGATTGGTCTTATGTAGCAACTTAATACATTAAGTCATATTGGCAAACTTATATACCTAGTCAGCTAAACCAGCAGGTTGGCCTTACTCTTGCTAGCTAAAGCATCAAGATGATACTTTTGTATCTACTTACTTCTCAAGGACCAAGGACAAGTGACTCAAGGGGCTTATTATTCTATTCAAGGGGCCTATTGTTAGTTTATACTAAGGACCTATTGTAAATTTATTAAGGGACCTATTGTTAATTTATGCTGTAAGCTCCATATACCTGTCTTAGTTGTGCATATTCTCATGGGAAACAAAGAAATCATGTCCATGAGAGGAAAGCCATTCCTCTACCATTCCCCCGTTTTTCTTTTGCACAATCAAGACCTTTTGTGTAACTGTTGTAAATTAGCGCTTGATCAAAGACAAGGCACAGCTAACACGTAACAGGCCTATAATAAAAACACGTAGCACTAAGAGTATAGTTTTGCATAGGCTTCGAACCCATCCAGTCAATCCAAACCAGTTTCTCAGACCATCGATTCCAAAAAATCCGGCATCTTGTGTTATTTGCTGTGTGTGCTGCATGAGCTTTTGAATTTCAGCATGAATGGCTTCAGAATGACCATTTAAATCCATGCAGCACATTCCCTCAAAATCTTCGCAACCATGTCCATGGGCTAAAAGTAAAAAATCAATGGCTGCACGATTCTCTAATACTGCATGTTGTGTCTGAGACAAATCAGCAGCAATCTCTGATAACACCTTGCTAGTGCCATTTGCTTGTTTTACAGCCCAACATGCTAATCTATTTAAGTTCCTGTGAGCTCTAGCTGCAGCGTTTCCGGGTAAAAGGAGTGAGAAAAAGAATGTTTGCCATCAATTCCATAAAGTCACATCATCCCAGGAGTGTCCAGGCTGCCAAAGAGCCAGGATGTCACACACACTCACAGCAGCACCTTGGAGACATCCAAGCTGTTCTCAGCCTCTCAAAGTGCTGCCATGTCACACACACTCACAGGGGCTCCATGGTGAAATCCCAGGTGTCCCCAAGCTTCCAAAAACCTGCCATGCCACAGAAACTCACATGGGCTCCATAGCCACATCCCATGTGATCCCGGGCTGCCAAAGAGCCCAGATGTCACAGACTTTCACGGGGCTTCCATGCTGATACCCCAGGAGTCCCCAGATTTCCAAGGAGCTAAGACGTCACAGAAATTCAAAGGGATTCCATGGTGAAATCCCCGGACTTTCCAGGCAGCCAAAGAGCCAGCACCTCACAGACACTCACAAGGGGCTAATGCCCAGAAACCTCAGAATGCCAAAGAGCAGGGATGTCAAAAACACTCTCAGGGTCTCCATGGGGACATCCCAGGAGTCCCCAGGCTGCCAAAGAGCAAGCATGTCACAGTTACCCACAGGGGCCCCATGGGCACATCCCTGCCTTACCCTGTCTTCCAAAGAGCCGGCATGTCACACACACTCACAGGGGATCCATGCAGACATCCCAGGTATCCCCAGACTCCTGAAGAGCTGGGACGTCACAGACATTCACAGGGGCTCCAGAGTGGCATCCCAGGAGTCCCCAGAGTGCCAAAGAGCCACGATGTCACAGACAATGCCAGCAGCTCCATGGACACATCCCATGAATCCACAGGCAGCCAAAGAGCCGGCATGTCACAGACACTCACAGGGGCTCCATCAAGCATCCCACGTGTCCCCAGGCTTCCAAAGAACTGGCAAGTCACAGACACTCACAAAGGCTCAGTGGCAGCGTCCCAGGCGTCCCCAGGCTCCCAAAGATCTGGCATGTCACAGACACTCAAAGAGGCTCCATGGGGACATCCCAGGAGTCCCCAGTCACCAAAAGAGCCGGCATGTCACAAACATTCACAGCTGCTCAAGAGTGACATCCCAGGAGTGTCCGGGTTCCCAAAGAGCCAGGATGTCACACACACTCACAGCAGCACCATGGAGACATCCAAGCGGTTCTCAGCCTCTCAAAGAGCTGCCATGTCAAACACACTCACAGGTGCTCCATGGGGTCATCCCAGCAGTGCCCACGCTGCCAAAGAGCCGGCATGTCACACACACTCACAGGGGATCCATGCAGACATCCCAGGTATCCCCAGACTCCTGAAGAGCTGGGACGTCACAGACATTCACAGGGGCTCCAGAGTGGCATCCCAGGAGTGCCCGGAGTGCCAAAGAGCCAGGATGCCACAGACAATGCCAGCAGCTCCATGGAGACATCCCAGGAGTCCACAGGCACTCAAAGAGCTGGGATGTCACAGACACTCACAGGTGTTCCATGGGCACTTCCCAGGAAACCCAAGGCCGCCAGAGAGCCAGCATGTCACAGACACTCACACGGGTTCCATGTGGACATCCCCGGAATCCCCAGAGTGCCAAACAGCAGGGATGTCAAAGACACTCACAGGGGCTTCATGGACACATTCCAGGGGTCCCCAAGCTGCCAAAGCTCTGGCATGTCACTGACAGTAACAGTTACTCCATAGAGAAATGCCAGTGTCTTGGGTTAGGCAGGAGGGGTCAAAATTTAAGAAGTGATGTATGCTGCTGGAAGGGATAGAACTTCTTTCTTTGGAAAGAGAGCTAATAATCAGCTCGTTTTAAAGATTGATATGTAGGTGAAGTAATTAAAAAGTTGATCCGCTTTTGGGGAAAAAGCTATATATAAGCAGAGACCTTCTGAGCCTCTTTCTCTTTTGATCTGCTGCTGTGTAGAGAGGAACAGCTTCTGCTTATTTCACCGGTTATGGCCTCAGCCCCCCACACTCCTTCCAAAGGAGGTGGCGGGGCCGGGGAAGGGAAGTTTATGGCAGCTGTGCCGCTGCAGCCGGGAATGGGGGAAGAACCAGCTGGAATTTTCAGCAAACACAGCTCAGCCGGTGTGTCAGCTACACCAGACAGGGCCAGGCCCCTGCTCCGGGCCAGTCAAGGACCGGGCTGGACTCCATCCAGCTCGGGCCAGGCCCTGCCCTGTCACCCTGGGCCCCACCCTGGGCCCCACCAGGCTGAGCCAGCTCCGCAGAGCCGGGCACAGAGACTCTGAGAGCTTCTGCCATCCAGCTAGGATGTGTTCAAACAGCCCGGCAGAGAGCACGGGATCGTCACACTGCCAGAGAGAGAGAGAGAGATTAACTCTATCCATGCCTGGACTAAACTTACAGACACCCATCCTTCCTTGCACAGAGAGAGGAACGAGTGAGGACATCTACATCAATGCAACATAGAGACTTTGCAGTCAGTGAGGAAAGCAGAACTGATACCTAGAATGAGGAGCATGAGAAGTGCTTCCAGAGTGAAGCTGAAAATTCTTTTGGAGAGCCATGGTTGGAGACTGAGCTAAGAAATTCCCTGTAATACATGAAGATATAATCCAAAAAAGGGATGTGAGGTTCTAATTGCAGCCAATGAACTAAAATACCTGGGTAAAGACAAGTAGGTGTTGAAAGAGTACAGCCTGATGAGGAACTTGAACCAAGAGAGAGGAGAGGCTGTAACCCAGAGCCCTAGTCCCAGGGAGAATGCTAGAGAACCTGAGTTGTCAGGAAAACCTGTGTTGCTCAGCTCAGAAGAAAAGATTTTCTTTGTTGCTGCAATTAAACTGTGCATCCTTAAAACAGGTACCCTGTAGACTGTTCATAGCCCACCATAGTGGCTGTGGGAAGGCTACAGGTATGGGAGGGATCCACCATTAAGCTGGACTTTCTTCCGAGCAGCAGCTGATAGTGAGGCAGAAGACCCATAAAAACTGTATTTTTCTTACAGAAAATCCATGGTGTAAGCAAAAGAGACTTCTCTCCCTAAATAAACTAGAGCAAGAGCTATTTCTGAAGTGGTAAACTGACCAGAAGTCGAAGTGCTATATTTTGTATGTTGTCAAGGAGAATGAAATGGAGAAGTGGGGGAAAGAGATGAGTGGTCTGAGGAGTTTGTTCTGGTTTTTCTTGGTTTTTTGCCTATTTCCCTTTGTCTTAAGTATATTAATAAAGTTTCTTTGTACTTTATAAAGTTTAAACCTGCTTTGCCTACTCCTAATCCTCATCTCACAACAAACATCAAGTAAATGTAAGTAAGTGTGCAAGCACTTAGCCACAAACCAGAATAGGCGAACTAAAACCACTAGAGCCAGGATTTCCAACCTTGCCAAAGAGCCGGCATGTCACAGACACTCACAGGGGATCCATGCAGACAACCCAGGTATCCCCAAATCCCGAAGAGCTGGGAACTCACAGACATTCACAGGGCCTCCAGAGTAACATCGCAGCAGCCACCAGAGTGCCAGAGAGCCAGGATGTCACAGACACGACAAGGACCTCCATAGAGAAATCCCAGGAGTCCCCAGTCACCAAAAGAGCCGGCATGTCACAGACACTCACAGGTGCTCAAGAGTGACATCCCAGGAGTGTCCAGGCTGCCAAAGAGCCACGATGTCACACACACTCACAACAACACCATGGAGACATCCAAGCTGTTCTCAGGCTCTTGAAAAGCCAGGATGTCACAGACATTAAAAGGACCACCATGGTGAAATCCCAGGAGTCCCCAAGCTTCCAAAAATCCAGGATAAAACAGAAACTCACATGGGCTCCAGAGCCACATCCCATGTGATCCCTGGCTGCCAAAGAGCCCAGATGTCACTGACTTTCACGGGGCTTCCATGCTGATACCCCAGCAGTCCCCAGATTTCCAAGGAGCCAAGATGTCACAGAAATTCAAAGGGATTCCATGGTGACGTCCCCGGACTTTCCAGGCAGCCAAAGAGCCAGGACCTCACAGACATTCACAAGGGTTCCACGGGCTTATGCCAGGAATGCCCAGAATGCCAAAGAGCAGGGATGTCAAAAACACTCACAGGGTCTCTGTGGGGACATCCCATGTGATCCCCAGGCTGCCAAAGAGCCAGCAAGTCACAGTTACCCAAAGGGGCCCATGCAGACATCCCTGCCTTACCCTGTCTTCCAAAGAGCAGGGATGTCACAGACACTCACAGGGGATCCATGGGGTCATCCCAGCAGTGCCCACACTGCCAAAGAGCCGGCATGTCACACACACTCACAGGGGATCCATGCAGACATTCCAGGTATCCCCAGACTCCTGAAGAGCTGGGAAGCCACAGACATTCACAGGGGCTCCAGAGTGGCATCCCAGGAGTCCCCAGAGTGCCAAAGAGCCAGGATGTCACAGACAATGCCAGCAGCTCCATGGAGACATCCCATGAATCCACAGGCAACCAAAGAGCCGGCATGTCACAGACTCTCAAAGGGGCTCCATTGGGACTTCCCTGCTGTCACCAGCCTGCCAAACAGCTGCAATGTCACAGACACTCACATGGGCCCATGCACACATCCCCTGTGTCCACATGCTGCCAAAGAGCCGGCATGTCACAGACACTCACAGGGTCTCCATCAAGCATCCCACGTGTCCCGAGGCACCCGAAGAGTTGGGACGTCACTGACACTCAAAAAAAGTCCATGGGGACATCCCAGGACTCCCCGGTCACCCAAAGAGCCAGCATGTCACGAACATTCACAGGTGCTCAATGGGGACATCCCACGAGTATCCAGGCTTCCAAGAACCTGGAATATCACAGACACTCACACAGGTTCCATGGGGACTTCCCAGGAGACCCAAGGATGTCACAGACACACGGGTTCCGTGGGGACATCCCGCCAATCCCCAGAGTGCCAAACAGCAGGGACGTCACACACGCTCACAGCGGCTCCATGGTGAAATCCCAGGAGGCCCCAAGCTTCCAAAAACCTGCCATGCCACAGAAACTCACATGGGCTCCAGAGCCACATCCCATGTGATCCCTGGCTGCCAAAGAGCCCAGATGTCACACACTCTTTCTCTTGGCTTCCATACTGATACCCCAGGAGTCCCCAGATTTCCAAGGACCTAAGATGTCACAGAAATTCAAAGGGATGCCATGCTGAAATCCCCGGACTTTCCAGGCAGCCAAAGAGCCAGGACCTCACAGAAACTCACACGGATTCCACGGGCTTATGCCCGGAATGCCCAGAATGCCAAAGAGCAGGGATGTCAAACACACTCACAGGTGCTCCATGGGGTCATCCCAGCAGTGCCCACGCTGCCAAAGAGCCGGCATGTCACACACACTCACAGGGGATCCATGCAGACATCCCAGGTATCCCCAGACTCCTGAAGAGCTGGGACGTCACAGACATTCACAGGGGCTCCAGAGTGGCATCCCAGGAGTCCCCAGAGTGCCAAAGAGCCAGGATGTCACAGACAATGCCAGCAGCTCCATGGACACATCCCAGGAGTCCACAGGCAGTCAAAGAGCTGGGATGTCACAGACACTCACAGGTGTTCCATGGGCACTTCCCAGGAAACCCAAGGCCGCCAGAGAGCCAGCATGTCACAGACACTCACACGGGTTCCATGTGGACATCCCCGGAATCCCCAGAGTGCCAAACAGCAGGGATGTCAAAGACACTCACAGGGGCTTCATGGACACATTCCAGGGGTCCCCAAGCTGCCAAAGCTCTGGCATGTCACTGACAGTAACAGTTACTCCATAGAGAAATGCCAGTGTCTTGGGTTAGGCAGGAGGGGTCAAAATTTAAGAAGTGATGTATGCTGCTGGAAGGGATAGAACTTCTGTCTTTGGAAAGAGAGCTAATAATCAGGTAGTTTTAAAGATTGATATGTAGGTGAAGTAATTAAAAAGTTGATCCACTTTCAGGGAAAAAACTATATATAAGCAGAGACCTTCTGAGCCTCTTTCTCTTTTGATCTGCTGCTGTGTAGAGGAGCAGCTTCTGCTTATTTTGCTGGTAAGGCCCCAGCCCCCCCCACTCCTTCCAAAGGAGGTGGCGGGGCCGGGGAAGGGAAGTTTATGGCAGCTGTGCCGCTGCAGCCGGGAATGGGGGAAGAACCGGTTGGAATTTTCAGCAAACACAGCTCAGTCGGTGTGTCAGCTACACCAGACAGGGCCAGGCTCCTGCTCCGGGCCAGGCAAGGACCGGGTCGGATCCATCCAGCTCGGGCCAGGCCCTGCTCTGTCACCCTGGGCCCCACCCTGGGCCCCACCAGGCTGAGCCAGCTTCACAGAGCCGGGCACAGAGACTCTGAGAGCTTCTGCCATCCAGCTCGGACCTGTTCAAACAGCCCGGCAGAGAGCACGGGATCGTCACACTGCCAGAGAGAGAGAGATTAACTCTATCCATGCCTGGACTGAACTTACAGACACCCATCCTTCCTTGCACAGAGAGAGGAACGACTGAGGACATCTACATCAATGCAACATAGAGACTTTGCAGTCAGTGAGGAAAGCAGAACTGATACCTAGAAGGAGGAGAAATGCTTTGAGAGTGAAGCTGAAAATTCTTTTGTAGAACCATGGTTGGAGACTGAGCTAAGAAATTCCCTGTAATACATGAAGATATAATCCAAAAGAGGGATGTGAGGTTCTAATTGCAGCCAATGAACTAAAATACCTGGGTAAAGAAAAGTAGGTGTTAAAAAAGTACAGTCTGATGAGGAACTTGAACCAAGAGAGAGGAGAGGCTGTAACCCAGAGCCCTAGTCCCGGGGAGAACGCTAGAGAACCTGAGTTGTCAGGAAAACCTGTGTTGCTCAGCTCAGAAGAAAAGATTTTCTTTGTTGCTGCAATTAAACTGTGCATCCTTAAAACAGGTACCCTGTAGACTGTTCATAACCCACCATAGTGGCTGTAGGAAGGCTACAGCTAGGGAGGGATCCACCATTAAGCTGGACTTTCTTCCAAGCAGCAGCTGATAGTAAGACAGAAGACCCATAAAAACTGTATTTTTCTTACAGAAAATCCATGGTGTAAGCAAAAGAGACTTCTCTCCCTAAATAAACTAGAGCAAGAGCTATTTCTGAAGTGGTAAACTGACCAGAAGTCGAAGTGCTATATTTTGTATGTTGTCAAGGAGAATGAAATGGAGAAGTGGGGGAAAAAGATGAGTGGCCTGAGGAGTTTGTTCTGGTTTTTCTTGGTTTTTTTCCTCTTTCCCTTTGTCTTAAGTATATTAATAAAGTTTCTTAGTACTTTATAAAGTTTAAACCTGCTTTGCCTACTCCTAATCCTCATCTCACAACAAACATCAGGTAAATGTAAGTAAGTGTGCAAGCACTTAGCCACAAACCAGAATAGGCGAACTAAAACCACTAGAGCCAGGATTTCCAACCTTGCCAAAGAGCCGGCATGTCACAGACACTCACAGGGGATCCATGCAGACAACCCAGGTATCCCCAAATCCCGAAGAGTTGGGAACTCACAGACATTCACAGGGGCTCCAGAGTAACATCCCAGGAGCCACCAGAGTGCCAGAGAGCCAGGATGTCACAGACACAACAAGGAGCTCCATGGAGACATCCCAGGAGTCCCCAGTCACCAAAAGAGCCATCATGTCACAGACACTCACAGGTGCTCAAGAGTGACATCCCAGGAGTGTCCAGGCTGCCAAAGAGCCACGATGTCACAGACACAGCAGCACCATGGAGACATCCAAACTGTTCTCAGGCTCTTGCAAAGCCAGGATGTCACAGACATTAAAAGGACCACCATGGTGAAATCCCAGGAGTCCCCAAGCTTCCAAAAATCCAGGATAAAACAGTAACTCACAAGTGCTTCATAGCCACATCCCATGTGATCCCTGCCTGCCAAAGAGCCCAGATGTCACAGACTTTCACGCGGCTTCCATGCTGATACCCCAGGAGTCCCCAGATTTCCAAGGAGCCAAGATGTCACAGAAATTCAAAGGGATTCCATGGTGACATCCCCGGAGTTTCCAGGCAGTCAAAGACCCACGACCTCACAGAAACTCAAAACAGGTTCCATGGACTTATGCAAGGAAGGGCGAGAATGCCAAAGAGCAGGGATGTCAAAGACACGCACAGGGGATCCATGGGGACAGCCCAGGTATCCCCAGGGTCCTGAAGAGCTGGCATGTCACAGACATTCACAGGGGCTCCAGAGTGAAATCCCAGGAGACCCCAGAGTGCCAAAGAGCCACGATGTCACAGACAATGCCAGCAGCTCCATGGAGTCATCCCATGAATCCACAGGCAGCCAAAGAGCTGGCATGTCACAGACACTCACAGGGTCTCCGTGAAGCATCCCACGTGTCCCCAGGCTCCCAAAGATCTGGCATGTCACAGACACTCAAAGAGGCTCCATGGGGACATCCCAGGATTCCCCTGTCCCCCAAAGAGCCAGCATGTCACAAACATTCACAGCTGCTCAAGAGTGACATCCCAGGAGTCCCCGGGCTGCCAAAGAGCCAGGACCTCACAGACACTCACAAGGGTTCAACGGGCTTATGCCCAGAATGCCGAAGAGCAGGGATGTCACAGACACTCACAGGTGCTCCATGGGGACATCCCAGCAGTGCCCACACTGCCAAAGAGCCGGCATGTCACACACACTCACAGGGGATCCATGCAGACATCCCAGGTATCCCCAGACTCCTGAAGAGCTGGGAAGCCACAGACATTCACAGGGGCTCCAGAGTGGCAGATACCCCAGGAGTCCCCACAGTGCCAAAGAGCCACGATGTCACAGACAATGCCAGCAGCTCCATGGACACATCCCATGAATCCACAGGCTCTCAAAGAGCCGGCATGTCACAGACACTCACAGGGGCTCCATCGGAACTTCCCTGCTGTCACCAGCCTGCCAAAGAGCTGCAATGTCACAGACACTCACAGGGTCTCCATGAAGCATCCCACGTGTCCCGAGGCTCCAGAAGAGCTGGGACGTCACTGACACTCAAAGAAAGTCCATGGGGACATCCCAGTGTTGCCGTCGTCGCCTCCCGTCCAGTGGCCGGGCAGCCGCCCGCCAGGGTTCCGGGCATTCGCCTGGCGGCGGCAACGGACAAGTGTCCCTGGCCTATGCCAGCATGGTTGCCTCCCGCTACCTGAGTGACCCCGAATGTCCTAACCTGGTGGTGGACAGACGGGAGAGACACGCAGCCTCCTCATGCGCCGGAGGTGTGCAGGCTCAGGCTCACCATCCTATGAGCTGGAGTATCTAGGGAGGGATCTTTAGCCCCGGAATAATAGAGACACTGTATCTGAGGTAGATAGCACTCTGGGCATCCGGGATCTAAAGACCCGGAGCTCCGGTAGCACCAGACTTTTATTGGGGAACACAAACCAATCACATACAGGCTAGGGGGAGGAACAAGGGAGGGACAAGGGAACAAGGACCAACCGGGAAGGGAAAGGGGAGGAGAAGGGAATACAGGCAGGGGTACAAACCAATCATCAACCAAATAACAGAGAACAATCTAGAAACCAAGGATGACGGACAGGAGATGGGCAGGTGGCAGGACAAATGGGGAGAGGGCAGCCAACCCCTGGGAGACCCAGCCCCCTTCTGGGGCATACCACAACAAACTCCACCCCAGGGGTGGCCCTCCAGGGCCTCCCAGGAGAAGGCAAGGGAAAAAGGAGTTTTTGAGGGCTTGAACCACCGCCACATCCCAGGAGTCCCCAGTCACCCAAAGAGCCGGCATGTCACAAACATTCACAGCTGCTCAATGGGGACATCCCTGGAGACTCCGGGCTTCCAAGAACCGGGAATATCACAGACACTAACATGGGTTCCATGGGGACTTCCCAGGAGACCCAAGGATGTCACAGACACACGGGTTCCGTGGGGACATGCCACCAATCCCCAGAGTGCCAAACAGCAGGGATGTCACACACACCCACACGGGCTCCACAGAGAAATGCCAGGAATTCCAAAGCCGTCAAAGACCTGGCATGTCAAAGACACTCACAGGGGATCTATGAGGACCTTCCAAGCATCCCCGGCTCCCGAACAGCTGGCAAGTAACAGACATTCACAGGGGCTCCACAGTGATATCCCAGGAGTCCCCAGAGTGCCAAAGAGCCACGATGTCACAGACAATGCCAGCAGCTCCATGGAGTCATCCCATGAATCCACAGGCTGCCAAAGAGCCGGCATGTCACAGACACTCACAGGGTCTCCGTGAAGCATCCCACGTGTCCCCAGGCTCCCAAAGATCTGGCATGTCACAGACACTCAAAGAGGCTCCATGGGGACATCCCAGGATTCCCCTGTCCCCCAAAGAGCCAGCATGTCACAAACAGTCACAGCTGCTCAAGAGTGACATCCCAGGAGTCCCCGGGCTGCCAAAGAGCCAGGATGTCACACACACTCACAGCAGCACCATGCAGACATCCAAGCTGTTCTCAGCCTCTCAAAGAGCTGCCATGTCACACACACTCACAGGGGCTCCATGCTGAAATCCCAGGAGGCCCCAGGCTTCCAAAAACCTGCCATGCCACAGAAACTCACATGGGCTCCAGAGCCACATCCCATGTGATCCCTGGCTGCCAAAGAGCCCAGATGTCACTGACTTTCACGGGGCTTCCATGCTGATACCGCAGCAGTCCCCAGATTTCCAAGGAGCTAAGATGTCACAGAAATTCAAAGGGATTCCATGGTGACATCCCTGGACTTTCCAGGCAGCCAAAGAGCCAGGACCTCACAGACACTCACAAGGGTTCAACGGCCTTATGCCAGGAATGCCCAGAATGCCAAAGAGCAGGGATGTCAAACACACTCACAGGGCCTCCATGGGGACATCCCAGGTGTCCCCAGGCTGCCAAAGAGCTGGCATGTCACAGACACACACAGGGGCTCCATGGGGACATCCCAGGAGTCCCCAGTCACCCAAAGAGCCGGCATGTCACAAACATTCACAGCTGCTCAAGAGTGACATCCCAGGAGTCCCCGGGCTGCCAAAGAGCCAGGATGTCACACACACCCACAGCAGCACCATGCAGACATCCAAGCTGTTCTCAGCCTCTCAAAGAGCTGCCATGTCACACACACTCACAGGGGCTCCATGCTGAAATCCCAGGAGGCCCCAGGCTTCCAAAAACCTGCCATGCCACAGAAACTCACATGGGCTCCAGAGCCACATCCCATGTGATCCCTGGCTGCCAAAGAGCCCAGATGTCACACACTCTTTCTCTTGGCTTCCATACTGATACCCCAGGAGTCCCCAGATTTCCAAGGACCTAAGATGTCACAGAAATTCCAAGGGATTCCATGGTGACAACCCCGGACTTTCCAGGCAGCCAAAGAGCCAGCACCTCACAGAAACTCACACGGATTCCACAGGCGTATGCCCGGAATGCCCAGAATGCCAAAGAGCAGGGATGTCACAGACACTCACAGGTGCTCCATGGGGTCATCCCAGCAGTGCCCACGCTGCCAAAGAGCCGGCATGTCACACACACTCACAGGGGATCCATGCAGACATCCCAGGCATCCCCAGACTCCTGAAGAGCTGGGACATCACAGACATTCACAGGGGCTCCAGAGTGGCATCCCAGGAGTCCCCAGAGTGCCAAAGAGCCAGGATGCCACAGACAATGCCAGCAGCTCCATGGAGACATCCCAGGAGTCCACAGGCTCTCAAAGAGCTGGGATGTCACAGACGCCCACATGTGTTCCATGGGCACTTCCCAGGAAACCCAAGGCCGCCAGAGAGCCAGCATGTCACAGACACTCACACGGGTTCCATGCGGACATCCCCGGAATCCCCAGAGTGCCAAACAGCAGGGATGTCAAAGACACTCACAGGGGCTTCATGGACACATTCCACGGGTCCCCAAGTTGCCAAAGCTCTGGCATGTCACTGACAGTAACAGTTACTCCACAGAGAAATGCCAGTGTCTTGGGTTAGGCAGGAGGGGTCAAAATTTAAGAAGTGATGTATGCTGCTGGAAGGGATAGAACTTCTTTCTTTGGAAAGAGAGCTAATAATCAGGTAGTTTTAAAGATTGATATGTAGGTGAAGTAATTAAAAAGTTGATCCACTTTCAGGGAAAAAACTATATATAAGCAGAGACCTTCTGAGCCTCTTTCTCTTTTGATCTGCTGCTGTGTAGAGGAGCAGCTTCTGCTTATTTTGCTGGTAAGGCCCCAGCCCCCCCCACTCCTTCCAAAGGAGGTGGCGGGGGGGAAGGGGAGTTTATGGCAGCTTGTGCCGCTGCAGCCGGGAATGGGGGAAGAACCGGGTGGAATTTTCAGCAAACACAGCTCAGCCGGTGTGCCAGCTACACCAGACAGGGCCAGGCCCCTGCTCCGGGCCAGGCAAGGACCGGGCCAGGCTCCATCCAGCTCGGGCCAGGCCCTGCTCTGTCACCCTGGGCCCCACCCTGGGCCCCACCAGGCTGAGCCAGCTTCACAGAGCCAGGCACAGAGACTCTGAGAGCTTCTGCCATCCAGCTCGGACCTGTTCAAACAGCCCGGCAGAGAGCACGGGATCGTCACACTGCCAGAGAGAGAGAGAGAGAGATTAACTCTATCCATGCCTGGACTAAACTTGCAGACACCCATCCTTCCTTGCACAGAGAGAGGAACGAGTGAGGACATCTACATAAATGCAACATAGAGACTTTACAGACAGTGAGGAAAGCAGAACTGATACCTAGAAGGAGGAGCATGAGAAGTGCTTCCAGAGTGGAGCTGAAAATTCTTTTGGAGAACCATGGTTGGAGACTGAGCTAAGAAATTCCCTGTAATAGATGAAGATATAATCCAAAAAAGGGATGTGAGGTTCTAATTGCAGCCAATGAACTAAAATACCTGGGTAAAGACAAGTAGGTGTTGAAAGAGTACAGCCTGATGAGGAACTTGAACCAAGAGAGAGGAGAGGCTGTAACCCAGAGCCCTAGTCCCGGGGAGAACGCTAGAGAACCTGAGTTGTCAGGAAAACCTGTGTTGCTAAGCTCAGAAGAAAAGATTTTCTTTGTTGCTGCAATTAAACTGTGCATCCTTAAAACAGGTACCCTGTAGACTGTTCATAACCCACCATCGTGGCTGTGGGAAGGCTACAGGTATGGGAGGGATCCACCATTAAGCTGGTCTTTCTTCCGAGCAGCAGCTGATAGTGAGACAGAAGACCCATAAAAACTGTATTTTTCTTACAGAAAATCCATGGTGTAAGCAAAAGAGACTTCTCTCCCTAAATAAACTAGAGCAAGAGCTATTTCTGAAGTGGTAAACTGACTAGAAGTCGAAGTGCTGTCTTTTGTATGTTGTCGGGGAGAATGAAATGGAGAAGTGGGGGAAAGAGATGAGTGGTCTGAGGAGTTTGTTCTGGTTTTTCTTGGTTTTTTTCCTCTTTCCCTTTGTCTTAAGTATATTAATAAAGTTTCTTAGTACTTTATAAAGTTTAAACCTGCTTTGCCTACTCCTAATCCTCATCTCACAACAAACATCAGGTAAATGTAAGTAAGTGTGCAAGCACTTACCCACAAACCTGAACAGGCGAACTAAAACCATAGAGCCAGGATTTCCAACCTTGCCAAAGAGCCGGCATGTCACAGACACTCACAGGGGATCCATGCAGACAACCCAGGTATCCCCAAATCCCGAAGAGTTGGGAACTCACAGACATTCACAGGGGCTCCAGAGTAACATCCCAGGAGCCACCAGAGTGCCAGAGAGCCAGGATGTCACAGACACGACAAGGAGCTCCATGGAGACATCCCAGGAGTCCCCAGTCACCAAAAGAGCCATCATGTCACAGACACTCACAGGTGCTCAAGAGTGACATCCCAGGAGTGTCCAGGCTGCCAAAGAGCCACGATGTCACAG